>CAUZXS010004085.1:0-2500 GCA_963585895.1 Sepioteuthis lessoniana
CCTATTTAAAGAAAATCTTCTCATTCAGTTAAATTATTGCTAAAAAGTTACAAGATCCCAGAAAGTTATTAGGTAGATTTCATTCATTATTTATACATATATGCTCAATTTTAATGGTTTTTTTCCTAATTCTTCTTGTCATAATTCTTCCTAAATTAAAAATATCAACAAACATTGTTAAAATCTGTTTAAAAGTATAAAAACCTCTTGAAAATCCATAGAAAATACGTTACGCTTTAAAATAAATTTTAATCACAAATTATGTCACTGAATTGGAAAAAAAATCCCACTACAAATGGTAATAGAAAGCGAAGACATTCTATGACTTTTTACTTAGTTCTAAAATATAACATAACTCAAGACATAAATTTACATATTAACATTGCTCTGATGATGGTTTAATATAAAAACCGAAACATAAAACGTGGAGGAATTTTAAATTATAAATAAACTCATCTTCTCAATGCCTGTTTTTTTCACATATACATTTTTCTCATATATATATATAGTGTAAATGAAGAGAGGCCATTAATTTAGGAATGACCTGTTTAAAACTGATGACGTTGGTTTTAAAAATGAGTATATTCTTATATGTTTGAATTGTTTCAATTATAAAATTTAAGGAAATTTCTATGTATTCTTTATTTTCGCAGATTTTTTTTCTATCTTTTGGCATCGTCTCCTCGACGGTATATCAATTGTCCATATATATACCTAATTAATGTAGACGCAGCCAAATGCCCTAAGTCTACAAATTAAAGAAGACCACAAAATTCTCAAGAAAATTATATTAAAAGTAAAATAGAGAATAATTATGCCTCAATGAAGATGTGTGGAATATTGACTTGTTAAAGAAGAAAAAAAAAAGAATTCAATTGACTAAAATTAAAAACAGTATAAAATAAGATTTAAAAAAAAAAAAACTATTGCCAGTCCTTGACTATTGAGACTCTCTGTTCTAACAGAAGGTGGGCAAACCAACAAATTTCCATTGATAACAGAATGTACTACGATGGTACTTCAGCTCCCCAAAAATATCTGACACCCACTTTCGTCTGATAAAGCATCTTTGTTGGCAGTATGAAATTTGAAGTTGCATAGGTCTGATTTGCCTATGTGAGTATATATATATATATATATATATATATATATATATATATATATATATATATATATATATACTTACATCCATAGACAGACTGTTTCGTTGTATCACAACTTTTCTGTGTGACAAGCTCGGATCGAAACCTGCGTAAATTTAAGCTAGCCATGGTATCTAATCGCTTAGCCATTTTGGCGACCTACGTCAGCTCAGGAATTATGACGCATCTGTATCAGCTTTCCTTTGTTTACATTTAGAGCTATCGGATACTACACACACACACACACACACACACACACACACACACACACACACACACACACAAAGAAAAGAAAACTAATGATATACATCTACAGAAATTCATATATAATTCTATTTTGAAAGCAGATTTTCTCGTAGAAATGTTTTATTTGATAATGACTTAAAACGATTAAGTATTTGGCTTTCTATTCAGCTATTCGTTTTGACGAACAAGATATCGAAATTTTGGTTGAGACCAGTTTTATTTTTTTTATTATTTTTAATAAAACTTCATTATATATATATATATATATATATATATATATATATATATATATATATATATATATATATACTGATTGCCCAACTCGAGGAAAGTAAGTATTTTAAAATGAATAAGTTTGTAAATGATCTAAAATCTGATATATTGTTTTATTTTTGTTAACCATCAAATATACTTGTGCGATATACGTTTTTCGAGCATCTCTTCCTTCTTCATGCAGTGTTTCCACTTTGACCGGGTTAAGTTTTTTTATATGAATATCTTTCTTACGTTATTTCATTTCAGATTTATCTGTGATTGACTTATATTTGGTCGTTTTGTAAATGACCTTTTGCGTGCTTTTCTTCTTTTTTTTACCTCTCGAGTATGTAAATTCTAATGTGTGTTTTTAGGTATATATATATATATATATATATAAACAAGTACCCCCTCTCTCTCTCCCTCTCTCTCTCTCTCTCTCTCTGCATCTCTCTCTCTCTCAGTGCTCAAACGTATATTTGTATGTACACACACATATACACACTCTAATACTCTCATATATTTCCAAGGGTACTTGGCAGATTCGGGTCGCTTTGTTTAGTACCATATTTGGTCTTTCACTTATTTTGCCTGTTCTACATATTCTTTTTATGTTTATGTATATCTATGAAGACATCCGGTGCGTGGTATATTGGCATTATTTTGAAGAAACATTGCAGCATTCGGAATTTTCTTTGTTCATCAAATTCTCTCTCGTTAAACATTTTTCTTTCTGATTTTTAGGTTTCATTTTGATTGTACTTCATTACATTTTGGACCTAGTTTAATAAATCAATACAAGTTTCTGTATAATTAACATGTTGACAGATGGATTATTATGGGTTTATGGTGTTTTT
>CAUZXS010004085.1:7500-72500 GCA_963585895.1 Sepioteuthis lessoniana
CAGATAAAACATATATCAAAGATACCCCCACCAAAAAAAAAAAAAAAACAAAAACGGATACTGTTCACAAGCCAATCATAATATTGGATTTCATGACATTTAATGGATAAGGTAAGATCAATAAATGAATTCACTTACATTGAAATTCGGAATAAGTTCCTCGTTCCATCGATAGAAAACTTGTTTAGTGATGAAGTCAGTTTTCAGAAGGATAATACATCTTGTCACAGAGCAAAAGGGATTGAAGCTTTCTTTCAACAGATACACAAATAATCAATTACGTGGCCAGTCAGTCGCTTGTGTGTCTATAACTGCATCCGATGTTTAATCAACATCAGAATATTTTCAAGGTGGAAATTTAAGAAAAATACATCAATAGAGATCTAAAAAGTAATACTGTTATGGTTAATTGCATAAATTATTTCATGGTTGAGTTTGGTCTGGTCACGAACTATTCTGTGGTATTTTAGTTAGCTAAAATCTTTGAATGGAAACGTAAGTCAAATTGCAAAGGACAAGCACGTGCACGTATGAAGATATGACAGAAGGATAGCTGCCATCTTTCTTGGGACAGAAAGGCCGAATGTAAATAAACTGGAGGTAACATAAAAACATAATGAAAGTTAGAAACACGTGTGATGATCATGATGTCATGACTCATTATCAGTCTTTGTGTGATATCATTGAGATATACTGGATTTTAGAATATTTAAAAATTAATGAATATTCAAAGATAATCAGTTGAGAGCCAGTAGTAAGTCGAGAAGTTGACAATTGAGTTGAAAAGAGATCCACAGAACCCTTCGGGGGCAGTGACAGAGGGGTTGACTCTCTGTAGCGGCAAGCTTGTCTAATTTCATATTTACAAGTTATTTCTCTGTCTCTTGTGCTTCGATGACAGTAAGAAAAACTGTATACATGTACCATAGCCATGATATGGCTATGTGTGAAACGTACATCGAATGTCCAAAAAGATAGAACATAGGAATCTCGAAATTCGAAAAACACGTAACGACTTCTCAGTTCAGGTACGAAACCTTTTAATATTTTAAGTTAAAGGTTTCGACATAAGTAGGAGAGATACACATTCTTTCTTTTCTGGCTTTTTCATCTGCACCCCCCACAACACGTGTGGCACCCGCCACAAAGGTCCCCGCAAGCAAGCGAAAACCATCCGTCTTCCCCTGAGGCAAGTCGCATCTCAACCCCCTCAAATTTAAGAAAAATATATCAATAGAGATCTAAAAAGTAATACTGTTATGGTTAATTGCATAAATTATTTCATGGTTGTATTACTTTCAAGTTAAAGGTTTCGACATAAGGAGGAGAGATACACATTCTTTCTATTCTGACTTTTTCATCTGCACCCCCCCGCAATACGTGTGGAACCCGCCACAAAGGTCTCCGCCAGCAAGCGAAAACCATCCGTCTTCCCCTGAGGCAAGTCTCATCACAACTCCCTGACCTTTTCAAAATCCCCCCAAATCCTCCGCGGGCTTCCGGTGCGTGACGTCATTCGCACTGGCTAGCCTCCGTTTCACATCCCGGGCTATTGTGACATCTCTGAGTGACACGTCCGCTCTGTGCGCGCACGCGCGTGAATACTTGTGTTAATGTAGCACCTAACTAACCCATGCGCTGAGCCGAAAGGTTCTCAGCCTAACTAAACCCAAAGGCATAAACCAAAATCCCTCGGCCATTATATTACATTTTGACTGAATAATAAAGCGAGGATTTCTCTCCATAAATATATGGGATATACCATTTTTTCACCAATGTATTTCAATAAATAACAGTTAATTGTTAACGGAGTGTTTTCCTTACAACTTGCTCCAACAATCCATCCGGACCGTTAAAAAACGGTCCGAATGGAATGCGTCATTTCACATCTGTGGATCATTAAAATAGCACAACGTGGGCACAAAGGCAATTTATGAACGAACTACTGGGAAACGAATGTGGTAGTCACGGAACTACGGCATCAATAGTATTATTAATCACCTTCCACCAACGAATATATTTTTATTCAAGAAAGATAGAGTCACTTTGATAAAGAATATATTTGAAAATTGATGAAATACTTGCAGGAGGTAAAATAAAGTCTATTGTAATTATTTTATGTTTTACACAATATTGCGTTATGGATAATATTTTCCTCTGCATGGCTTGCTGAAAATATATATCATTAATTTAGATAATTCAATCTAGTTTTTTTAAAGAAATAATATTTTTTAAGCCAGTGAATTCAGCTAATAAAAAAAAAATATTTTGCGTCTAATTTTTTTTAGTTCATTTACAGCTACATAAAAACCCTAAATTAAACACCCCGTAAATGTTCTAATTCCATCGTTTTGCCCGAGGTAGAACATAAACTGAGGAGAAATAGGACGTGATGATGAATTGGGGAAAGAAATACAAATCTGACGAAAGTGAACAAAAATAATTAAATGACAAAATGTTATTTTATTTTATTTTATTTTATTTTTGTTATGCATCCTTTGGCATCTCCACTTTTTACTATTCAGGTATTCAGACGGTGTTGTTTCCAAGATCCAATTAGTTTTAGCGTCAGTAATTTTCTCGAACCTGTTTTATTCAATCACTCGACACACTACCAGCTAATCATGTACAAATTGGTGTTTTCTTTATTTTCCGCCCTGTTGCATGGATATTTTCACGGTTGTTCAATAATTTAGATAGCTATTTCGAAAATTTGTTTACTGATACAGATTCTTATTAGACACAAACATCGTTTTACAAACTGACTAAGGTATTCCTATCAAACAATTTATCAGAACAGGAAATCAACATTTCCTAAATCATCATCATCATCATCATGCTACAGGGATGGATATCACTGATCCTCTCTCGCCACTCCTCCATATCGCTTATCACCTCGGACAAATCTTTAGGGCTACATCCCGTATCCTCACATAGCTGCTGTATGTATGTTCGAGCTGGTCGTCCTGCTTTTTCCCAGCCATATGTGGGGGTCCATAGGAGTACATCACTTATGAGCTCGTCCCTGCTTCTCCAGCCTGTCTGGTTCGTCTGACTTGGAGGGTTTTCATGATGGGAGGTAGGTGGCCGTATAGTTGGTGCCTTGTGGGGTGTTTCCGCCAGGACTTGTTCAATATTGCTCTCAACATTCTTGTGTAATTGCCAATTAGCTTCTTCTCCAGCCATTTAGTTAGCCTCCAAGTAGTGCATCCATACTGTAGTATCGATACGACCACTACCTGGAAGAAACATCATCTGGCGAAATTAAGAGGTTCAAATACAGAAATACGCTTAAGTTGAATGTAGATATACCAACTAGACTCATCGTTTAAAGCATTTTCTGTACAACATTGAATACATTGATTATATCTCTAGTAGAAGAGTAAAAAGCAACCAAAGAGAATATGCCAATTATGATCCTTAACTGGGATGAGGTTCCTTTGCTAGTGATCTGGGTAGGGTAAAATATATTCTTCGTTACCATTATTTCTAGATTGTTTGGTTGGCTGGTGTTTTATAGCATATCAAAGCTTATTTGTTATTAATGACAGATTCTGCTTATATATATATATATATATATATGTGTGTGTGTGTTTCAAAATGAATAGGTCTACTAAGAAATTTGCATTTTCGTAAGAATTATTCATTTCGTTCTTACTTATGAGTATGTTTCCAGCTGTTCATTTTTTCGGAGAGCCTATGTGACACAAAGCCATATGAATGGGCACCCAATGAGACTTGAACTCATTTACGAAAGCAACAGCTGGAAACATACACGTTTGTAATAAAGAAGCTAATATTTCTTTAAAAAAATAAAAAATCTCTAAGTGGACTTAACCATTTTGAAATAAATACAATTTCTCTCTCTTTGGATCAACAACGAAAAGATCTTTTACACACACACACACATACATATATATATATATATATATGATTTTTTACATATATATAGATATCCACTTCGATATATATATATATATATATATATGTAAAAGATCTTTTATGTCTTATTTTTACATAGATGCACTACATGGACGCTAACTAAACGTATGGAGAAAAAGCTTGACGGCAATTATATAAGAACGCTACAAGCAATGCTGAACAAGTCCTGGAGGCAGCACCCAACAAAGCAGCATATGTACAGCCATCTACCACCATTCACGAAATCTATCCAAGTTAGACCAACCAGATATATGGGACACTGCTGGAGAAGTGGGAAGAACTCATCAGCAACATTCTTCGTGGACCCCTTCACATGGACGAGCAAAGTTTGGAGGACCAGCTACAACCTATATATAACAGCTCTGTGTCGATACAGGATATAGTCTTGAAGACTTCCTGGGAGCGATGGACGATAGAGACTGGTGGCAAGAGAGGGTTAGGGAGATCCGAGTTGGTGACTCGGCATGATGATAATGATATGGGAAAACTGAAAATAAAACCGACACTATAAAAATGTACGTATATGAAAAACTCAGAGGTCTTTCGAGGATAATTATATTTATAGTTTGAATTATTTACCTACGTTAAACGTTTCGGTTTTTATACCTTCTTTAGGGTGTATGAATTTTTAAATGAAACGAAAAGAAGAGGCAGTTTTAAACGTAATATTTTCGTAGGTTGCCTGCAGTTCAAACTTTATGTGATGTAATTAGTACCCCAAAACATATGTGATGTAATTAGTACCCGAAAATTTATGTGATGTAATTAGTACCCGAAAATTTTGGGGTTGATTTTCATAAACTTAGTTTTAAAACAAATAGAATATGACAAAGAAACCAAATCCGACGTACTTCTACAGATTCTGAAATGATAGTTTTTAAATAGAATGAAAAATGTCGGAAAATTGTTGTATCCAAAATTATTTCAAACCGCAACAGTATCAAATAGAAATCTGGTTTTTCAAGTCCTTTCTTTTTCTGGTCATATCGTTTCTAAGAAGTTATAAAATTCCTTACTTATGTTGAATAGCCCTACTACATATACAACTATACATATATACATGCGGAAACATAATCAACAATAATGACGAACGAACACACTTCTGTAGAAAAATATACCTCTCACACAAAAGGGTTGCGAAAGGGTTATGTGTGAGAGGTGAGTTGGAGACTGAACAGACTGCAACATATTGACCCAAAGTCCCTCTGTCTTTAGCAGAACTTCTTTCTCATTCTGCTAGGAGCTGGTTCTCACTGCCTTGAACTACAACTCGAACTTCAACTGCAACTGACTCCAACTAACTCAACTCTCTGTGGCACCGGGTTATATCATTGTTTGACGTTCACCCGCTTCCTGTGAGCGTCGCATTTGCACCGAATTCAACCCATCCACGGTCAAGGTTATATCTTGATATCTTCGACCGGATGCACCTGTTTCTCGATTGACGGCTGGGTCGAAGGTCAATATGTTACACTTAGAATAATTTGGATTTTTTCGTTTATATATACTCAGAAATTTTGATAGATGAACAGAGAGTTGGATGAAACTGACTGACAAAAATAGAACGAAGCAAAAAGACAATGCCAAAGGCGGATGGATATGTTATGGAATCTAAGATACTGCTCGATATAAAGAAAGCAAATACAAATTTAAACATAGATATACGTAGTATGATTTATGTTACTCAAGGACTCGCCTTTACCAGTAAAATCCCCATCTATAGGACATCGTGATTGTTTGAAGTAATGTTTAATATGGTTGTGAATATTGAAAAAAACCCAACAAACACAAATGCCTTAAAACTAAAAACGGCACAATATCAATTAGCAGGCATATATATAAAGGAACAGACAGAATACATTCAAAATCAGATAGATAAGATCAGAGACTCGGTGGAAGATAGGCAATCTAGGATAGCATGGCAAACAATAAACGAAGTGAGTAGAAGAAAGAACACAGCCAAAGCAAAACTTAAAGCAGCAAACCAACAAGAAAGAATAAAACTGTGGAAACAGCACTTCGAAAACTTACTTGGAAACCCACCAAAAATAACGCATGAACCAATCACCAGAATAATTAGCAAACAATTAGACATTAAACTAGGACCGTTCACACAAGAAGAACTCGACTCGGTTCTCAGAAAAATTAAAAATAGGAAAGCTGCAGGGCTGGACGAAATTCCCCCGGAAGTATGGAAGACCAGACAATTCGACGACATACTGCTCCGCCACTGCAACGCAGTATACAATCAAAATCCGATAGATAGATAGATGAAGGGATGCATACTCCCCTTCCCTAAAAAGGGGGACCTCGGATTAGCCAAAAACTACCGAGGCATAACACTTACATCCATAGCTGCCAAAATCTACAATGCCCTACTACGAAACCGAATAGAACCCAAAATCGACATCATACTTAGAAAAAACCAAAATGGCTTCCGAAGAAATAGATCCACGACCTCACAAATATTAACCATCCGCAGAATCCTTGAAGGTGTACGGGCAAAGAACCTACAAGCGACATTAATATTTGTCGACTTTACCAAGGCTTTCGACTCCATTCACAGAGGAAAGATGGAACAAATCCTACTAGCGTACGGCATACCTAAAGAAACCGTAGCGGCAATAACGATTCTCTATAGAAACACTAAAGTAAAAGTGCGATCACCGGATCGAGACACAGAATACTTTGACATTGTAGCAGGAGTACTACAAGGGGACACGCTGGCCCCGTACCTCTTTATCATTTGTCTAGACTACGTACTTAGAACATTGATTGACCAAATCAAAGAGAATGGCTTCGAACTGACGAAGAAAAAAAGTAGGAGATACCCTGCAACAACAATTACCGACGCCGACTACGCCGATGACATAGCGATACTGGCAAATACACCTGACCAAGCCGAAACTCTTCTGCATAGTTTGGAACGAGCAGCAGCAAGCATAGGCCTCTATGACAATGCACAGAAAACGGAATATATGTGCTATAACCAAACGGGGGACATCACTACTCTAGAAGGAACCCCACTTAAACTAGTAGACAAATTCACGTACCTAGGAAGCAGCGTCGAATCAACCGAAAAGGACATCGAAACGAGGCTAACGAAAGCATGGACAGCTATCAATAGGCTATCGATTATATGGAAATCAGACCTAACCGATAAAATGTAACGCAGCTTCTTCCAGACAGCAGTCACATCGATACTGCTATATGGATGCACTACATGGACGCTAACAAAACGGCTGGAGAAGAAACTGGATGGCAATTACACAAGAATGCTGCGTGCAATCCTGAACAAGTCTTGGCAGCAACACCCCACAAGACACCAACTGTACGGCCACCTGCCCCCTATCACGAAAACTATTCAAGTTAGACGAACCAGACATGCAGGACACTGCTGGAGAAGCAGAGATGAACTCATAAGAGATGTACTCTTATGGATCCCCACACATGGCCGCGCAAAAGCAGGACGACCAGCTCGAACGTACATTAGCAGCTATGTGAGGATACAGGCTGTTGTCCTGAAGACGTACCTAGGGCGATGAACGATAGGGAGGAGTGGCGAGAGAGGGTCAGGGATATCCGTGCTACCAGCGCGATATGATGATGATGATGATGATGATGATGATGATGAATATTGAACATCTGCATTAAAATAATATAAAAGAACCAATTCTGCAACAAAACGGATTTTTTTTGGTTGGTTAGATTTTACGGCATGTCATCACTTAGGTTATTTTTATGTCGAGGGCGTTTTTAATCTATTCCTTCTTCGTTGCGTGTGGTTATTACTTGTGCCGTTATTTGTATATCATTTCAGTTAATATTTCTGTTGGTTATTGACTGTTGTGTAAATACTAACTAGCTGGTCAGGTATAAGCAATTTCGAACTCCAGTCTAACTGTTACGTTAACTTTCGAATTAATAACCTTAGGAAAGGTATCAAAACCCATTATACCCACACCAAGCTATAACTTAAATAGTATCATTTCTTTTTTTCAGATGAGATGGTTGTGGAATTAAATAACCCAGAAAGGTTGATATGACTTTAAACAGAAGCCAAACAAACGGTTTTTAGTTCATTCATACATTCTATCTATTTTTCTCTTTTTTTCTTTCTTTCTTTCTTTCTTTCTTTCTTTCTTTCTTTCTACGATTTCTTCTCACTTTTTAAAATTTTCATAATGTTTTTTTTTCTTGCTTTTTATTCTATTTTGTGTTATTTTCGTTTGCATGTCGATTTATTCGTTTGTTCATTAAAAACAAACTTTTCCTCCGAAATTCGACGAATATTTTCGCGTGCCTGCTGTCATCAACAGCCTTCCTCATGGGTAAACCCTGTGACATATCACCTCACTGACCCCATTTATCTTCACACGGATTTGGTTTCTTCTTTACTTCCTCAACCGTAAATAGTATTACTTTTTTTTTATCGTTTTACTACAAAATGATTTCACAGGACATGTGATTTTTTTATCGTCTGACAAATAGGAGGGAAAAACCCGGATGATTGCAAGTGAAAATTATTTCGTTCGAAACATTTCACGTAGATGTAGTAACAAAAACAATAACAACAACAAAAGCAGCAACAGCTACAACAACAGAAGCAGGAGATATATTTGAGAAATATAGCTTGAAAAAAAAACACGATAAGCTGCTTTAAAATACCTTGAAAGGATGCAAGAAGAATGCCATGGAAAACAAATGGTTGTTAAAGGAAAGAAGCAAAAAAAAAAAAAAAAAAAACAGACATTAAAACAAACAAATAGCCAAGTCGGCTGGGGTTGCAAAATACACCGACTCCACCTCTGCAGAGGGGTAAGACTCCCCCCAACAAATCTCTTTTATATGACACAAAACAGTCAGATGGTGAGGCTTTAGTAATGCCGGAGGTTCGGGGTATATGGAGTACTTCTTTATTGCTATCTCTCCCAGGTCCACTGACGCGGAGCGGTAGAATCTGATGGGGTCCTTTCTATGATTCAAAAAGATCTTAATCGTGTGCTTATGCTAAACTGAATTGTTTGAAATAGAGCTGTTTAAACATTTAACTTGGTGTAAATGAACCACTGGTGTTTAATTGAATTGTTAGGGATACATAGCAATATTTGGAACCACTTAACATTGTTGACTAAATGAATACTTTGAAATGGACCCTTATTTGACACTCAAACGGCGTATCTAGGCTAAACTAAATTATTTGAAATAGAACTGTCTTCATGCATGAAAACGGATTTGGCATTAAATAACCTATAATAGTTGATATGACATAAAACCAAACCAAACCAAACCAAAAAGAGCCAAATTATAAAAAAAAGAAGAAAATCTAATAATACATTATCAAAATCATCGTCAAAACAAGCAGACATCAACAAATCCATTGACTCTCTCTCTCTGTCTCTCTGTCTCTCTCCTTCACTCTCTTTCTTTTTCTCTCTCTCTCTCTTTCTTTATTTCTCTCTCTCTCTCTCTCTCTCTCTCCCTCTCTCTCTTCCTATCTCTCTTACTTCACTAGCAGTGCCCGACATGTCTTCTTCGTCTTGTATGATTTGTGCAATGGGAGATAAGTGTCCGTACAACTTCAGTTATTTGGGGTGCTGCTTCAAATATTTGATCGAAAAAACACGCATAGTCGTTCTGTAGTTTTATTGTATGAAAAAACACGACAAAAAAAAAATAACCGTCGACTACGCCGATGACATAGCGATACTGGCGAATACACCTAACCAAGCCGAAACACTAATGCATAGTTTGGAACGAGCCGCCGCAGGCATAGGCCTCCATGTCGATGCACACAAAACTAAATATATGTGTTACAACCAAACAGGCGACATTTCCATACTAGACGGAGCCTCTCTGAAACTAGAGGACAAATTCACCTATCTAGGAAGCAGCGTCTCATCAACCGAAAAAGACATCGACACATGACTAACGAAAGCATGGACAGCTATCGATAGGCTCTCGATCATATGGAAATCAGACCTGATCGATGAAATGAAACGCAGTTTCTTCCAGGCAGCGGTCGTATCGATACTGCTATATGGATGCACTACTTGGACGCTAACAAAACGGCTGAAGAAGAAGCTAGACGGCAATTACACAAGAATGTTGCGAGCAATATTGAACAAGTCCTGGTGGCAACACTACACAAGGCATCAACTATACGGCCACCTGCCTCCCATCATGAAAACTAAACAAGTTAGACGAACCAGATACGCAGGACACTGCTGGAGAAGCAAGGACGAACTCATCAGTGATGTACTCCTACGGACCCCTACATATGGCCAAGCAAAAGCAGGACGACCAGCTCGAAAATACATACAGCAGCTATGTGAGGATACGGGATGTAGCCCTGAAGACCTGCCGGAAGCGATGAATGATGCGGAGAATTGGCGAGAAAGGGTCAGGGATATCCGTGCTAGCGGCACGACATGATGATGATGATGATGATGAATTGTAGTCAGAAAGAACCTTTAGTTTTCTACGGTTAATTGGATTAGTATATATTCCCATTTTTTCTTGGTTTCAGATTTACTTACTTGGTACTCATTTCTTGTAATATGTCTAGCTATGCACACAACAGCCATTTTTTATTTTATTTGAATGGAATGGTTTTAAATTTTCTACATTGTCAAATATTTCTGCACTTTCCTCGGAAAGTTTATAATCACAAGATGTACTTTGATACCTGTCTCAACATCAGAACCATCAATATTCACATTTTGATTTAAAAATAAAGATGTATACTTAATATACAGCTTTTCAATAGACTGTTGGACATTTATAAATTGGTGCCATCTGATCCTTTACCAAGATTACTAAATTGTTTTTCTAATGGATCAGTTGTAAATTATCCTAGCTGCACATATTTATGGCTTGTTGTTAAAAGGTGTAGACAAATACTAACAATTACATTGCAAATATAGTGTGTTTGAATAATAGTTTTATACGATTACTTTGACTGCCAGCCATATTAAAAGATATTTGGCCAAATTCAATGATAAAAATCAAGTTGGCTGTCATTTGAAAATCTTATTTTGATTTGTAGTGGGTCATTCTATAGTTAATCAATTTGAAGGGTCTAAACATTATAAATTTTCCACCATGTCAAGACTTTGTTTATAAAGATGACAGTATTATTCTTAGCCTCATTGAGTGAGAAAGGTGATATTATTAAAAGTAAAGTTGGCGATCGCAGTCGAGGGTGACCAGAAGGCTCCCATTTCGATAGCTACTACACCAAGGTGTTGAGGTGGGCGCTACTCCTTTCTCATGATAGACCCACTTTATCATTGATCCATACCTTATAATGCTTAGTTGTATGCAAGGATGCATCAATTAATATCTTTTAGTCTGTGGTATGACTCGACCTGGCATTGAACCCTGGTCCCCCGGGCCATTGGCTAACATTATGCCAATGACCGGTAATATACGTTCTTTTTATATTCTGTTAACACTCTGAGGCAATTAGAAACCCTTTGTCTTTTTTATGCGCTTCGGAGCAATAGATATTTCATTTAAATCTGAAGATTTAACTAATCTCAGATTTAAAACAATACAACAGTTTATAGAGGCACCGATTTTACAACTCCTTCTACTCCATCATCATCAAATATTATTTCTCGAGTCTTTTTAGCGAGCCACAAATTGGGAAAGTTTTTTCTGCAAATGAACATAATCAAGAAGCTAATTATTGTTACTTTCAGTTAACCAAGGTTTGTCATGGTGTTCGGGATATTTTTTGAATGCTTAACTTACTCTGTTATCACCACTCATAATAGACTTTAAATGAACTGCGAGAGAACTGATCGCCAGAACACGTTCACATGAAACGGCTAATGTTAATTTTGAAATTGAAATCAACCTTAACAATTTGGGACCCCTATTAAAGCATATATACATTACACCAAATACTTTTTGAGCAAGTAGAGATTGATTGTCAACGGACTCAATAAATACTTATTTGTCATGATGAAATAATATTTCATTATATATACTTCATAATAGAGAATGGTGCACATTTTTGACTGGCATTAAGAGTATTAAACACAGATAGCAAAAAATGTTTTCTTTAGGTTTTAGAATTTTCGATGTCATCCATTTTAATGTTGCAAAGGATGGTAACTATAATACTGATTTTTATACAATAACCCTGATGTTGCTTAATACTCTAAAGTACGTATCTGATTTGTACTTCATTCCAAAGATTTTGGGAACCTTGCTGAAAATATTTAACGAAAGATATCCTTCTTGTGATCAAAAGCCAAAGAAATTTAAAATTTGCATAATGTCTTCTACTTAGCAACTGCATTTATATGTTTTTAGGAAAGCTACTAAAATAACAATTAACTCCATAACCATATTTACCAACCCCTCTGATCGGGCAGGATATGACACAAGGTCAATTTTTAAGCGGAGTTTGACGGGCTCGAATTCTGAGTTTTCCTTCTCCTAGGCTAGTTGCCTTACTAAGGCTGAAAAACCCAGTTTGCTCTACTATTTATTTACCCATAGCCAGAAGGAGAGTAATTCGATTCATACCTTTCCCTGGGGTATTAGTGCTATGTAAAATGCAATCAGTCTCGTCCAGGATTTGAACTCGTGTTGACGTGTCCATTTCCCACGACGAAAACCATTACACCACGGGCACCTCCACCATTAACTCCATAACGAAATGTTTGTAACCACAAATTTTTAAAATTCTCAGCATAAAGAGAAGTAGATCATTGATTAGGTTTGATGACAGAAAAGTTAATACATTTTCTACCAAAAATGCTACTACAGAACACAAAGTAGTTTTTTGTTGTTGATTAGACTTTCTTTCCATTTGCTACGATTTAAGGGACATATTTCTAAAAAGAAAAAAATATCTATTTTTTTATACTTTTGAACAGCAGAGTTTATTGGTTTTTGAATTATTGGAACGCCTGTCAATGCAGATAGTGGATTTGGGGGTATATTCTTTCATGAAATGCTGTCTAATGAAACTTTGAAGAACAATGTAGTAGCCAAAATACTGTATGTAACATTCAGAGTGGTATTTAGAACTGATTTTTTTTCATCGCTCTTTCTCTTGTCTTTGTATTTTAATAAACAAATAATCAGTTCTATATCACACGCAATCCTATCTTGCTGGTTTCTGCAATTAGTTTTTCAAGCATAGACAAAATCCTGTCGGGGCATTACTGGAATCTATGCAATACCTGAAATGAGAGATAAAGCTTCTTAATAATAAATATTTCTTTTTCTGCTTTAATTTAGGGGTAAATTTTCGAGCCAAATAGATTATGATCTTAATCCCAACTTTTACTTCCCCATACTTATAAGTTTAAAATAGTAATATCAGAGGGTTGCTTTTAAACCTGTGAATTCAATGTTTAAATTGGATTTTTTTTGTGTATTGGTCTTGGTATCCAATATTTAAAATATTTTCAAAATATGACATAATTTTTAATTAAATATCTAATTAATTAAGTACGTAAATTTCTGTCACTTATCAACATAAGATCAGCTGATCTTTCTTACTTCTAGTATACTCCTCACTGTAAAAGTTAGGGTTAGCCCGGTGCCTGAGGAACTCCGCCTGACGAATGCAAGAGAAAAGAGGGGGTATGCCTATTTTTGAGACAATCTACAACAGTACATTTTAATCTAGGCCTTCTTGTGTCAAAAATTATTTTCACGCTTAACTTGAGTGAATTAATGAATAAATACTTTCTAAGGACAGGGAAAAGGAGTGAGCAACATTGCGTTCGAATTCAGTGTACTGATTTTTTACATATGCCGTGAATTTTACCTCAATAAGTTCTCAAATCGGTTTTCCATTAATTTTTTTTTATTGGAATATGACATTTGGGTCAATTTTAGCAGCTCATGGAAAATTTTAAAAAATAGCAAACATTATCTTCAGCTCAAAATAAAATACACCTAACAAAAAATGCTTCTATGAAGGAAATTGTCCTTTATGAATAAGTATTAGACAAAATGTTGAAGTAACTTTGGGAAAAAATAATGATAACCTTTTAATTTCACGAGAAAAATAAGCGTAGAAAAGAAAACTCTTAGAAAAGACGCAGTTCTGTGAAAAAATAAGCATTACTTGATTTAATATGATTTATTAAAGAATAGTATCTCTAATTTTTTAAGTATTTTTACAGCTCATTCAATCAAACATCATTTATCTGTTTACACACAGATGTATGATCAAACAGTTCATTTTCAAACTGTTCAGTTTAGCATAAGCCCTTAATTTGCACATAGTTTAAATGCTAAAATATTTACTTCGACCCATGGATAAAACCTATCAGTTGCTACCACTCCGGGCCAGTGTGGATATGGGGGCGATGGCAATGAAAGGGTACTTCGTTATCCCTAAAACTCCAGCATTACTGGAGCCTCACCATCAGATTGCTTAGTATCATAACTAGGACACTAGTTGGTGGGGTCTTACCCATCTGCAGAGTTGCATTCGGTGCATTCGACAACTCCAGTGGCCTGAGCCAAGCTTATTTAAGTATTCATGTCTCCATCGATAAGTTTGTTATGTTTGAGAATGTGTCAATCAAGGGAAGATAGCCCGTTAGATAAGACGTTGATATCCATTTCATCACTGACGCTGATTGAAGTGTAGCAAGAGATGGTATAGCTATTGCCATTAAATACTGTAACCATAATTCTTTTGTGGTTTTTTTCTGTGATATTCACTTATTTTAAGGCTCGTTGACTGAGAAGTATTCCTCCATCTCCTATGGCCGCATCGATGATTTTTTTCCGAGACAAATGTTCTAATTCACTATGTTAATCATATTGTTCTCTGGTGCAGATACTATAAGCTCAAGTAGCTGGTTGATAATGTTTGAAATCTGAACGTTAAATGTCGCTCTGTTAACAATATTTTGCCGCTAAATAATTTGGTTTGGGGCTCGGTAGCTTATTTTTCGAACTCTAAGGCATATCACTAATCTCACCCAAATGCAATGCTTATATGGTTTTAGGAGGGAGATACGTTTAGATAAGAGTCATGGTAATCTTTCATGGACAGTTTATGGTTTCTTATCAACAGACGTTGCCCTTTACGGTGGGTAGCTGCAGTTCTTAATGAACTCATAGATCCAGACCGTTTACCTGTGAGGATCTTTCACCAAGCATCTAGTGAAGTTCACTGTTCACTTAATTTCACAGTCATCCATATTGCTTCACATCCCCCATGCTACATCCCAGGGTTTCTCCACTTACATGTTTCTGTGACTTGGAAAAACGTTTTGAATCAGAGATTTATCCTGTAACAAGCTTATGCCGGATATTTGAGTGGTTATGGAGGTGTGGAAAAAATCTCTTTTTTTCCTTAAGTTTAAAGTGAAAATATCCAATTTTCGCTTGATCATTTACATGTGGTAATTATCTTATCATATTATTTAGCATTGATAAGGGGAGAGTGTTTCGGAGTTTCCTGGTGAAAATGAAACATTTTTTGTCCCGGTGGATTTTTTCATTTCTACATACTTTCAGACAATCGAATGCCTTTATTCCCACCCTTCAAAATGGGACTCAAGAAAGAGAATTTGCAAAATTGTTGACTTTACTGTCCCGGCGGACCACAGAATAAATCTGAAGGAAAGTGAAAAGAAGGATAAGTACCTCGACCTTGCTAGAGAATTGAAAAAACTGTGGAACATGGAAGTAACGATTGTGCCAATTGTGATTGGTGCGTTAGGCGCAGTAATTAAAGGATTATCAAAGGGCCTGGAGGACTTGGAAGTTAGCGGACGGGTAGAGACTATCCAAACGACAGCATTGCTGAGGACGGCCAGAATACTGAGACGAGTCCTGGAGACTTTAGGAGACTTGCTGTCACTCAAACTCCAGCGAAAAACCATCAGCTAATACTGATGTGAAAAAGACTAGAGGAGTAAATAATAATAATAATAATAATAATAATAATAATAATAATAATAATAAACGAGTAATATAAGCGAATTAAATGAACTAATCTATGTAGGGGCGAAATTAGTTTGTGAAAAAAATGGGATCCCCTCAGAAAGCACGAAAAAGAAATCAAAACTAGGATAGGAAATTCGACTGGAAAAGCATAGATAAAAAAATCTACGAAAACAGGCGCAAAAGATAAAAGAAAAAAAGTCGCAGGAATACGTTGGAATAAAAAGGAAAAGGCAATACAAGAAAAAATAGCAGTACAAATGAAATAAAAGAAATAAACCAGAAAGTACTGGCGAAAGAAGGAATATTAGAGAGCTATCGACAAATGGTAAAACAATACAGACAAAATAGGACATTCAAAAACAACGGAAGAAAATTCTATCAACAACTGGGAGAAGATGACAGGTAAAATATACGAACAAACGGATGCAAAAGAAACCGAACGATTTTCGACTAAAACATGGCAACCAAAAACATAAGGAAAAAGCCGAATGGAAAAGCAATATAACCAAAGAATTAGAAGATGCCCCGAAAGCGGAAATACATATCGATTTACTGAAAACGACACTAAAAAATATCAAACTGGAAAACACGAGGTCATGATGGAATTTATGATTTCTATTTCAAGAATTCACCTCCATTTGGGACACATTAACACTAGAAATGAACAGATGCCTACAAGGAGCACACGTACCAAATGGATGACAAAGGAAAGATCACATTGATCCAAAAAGACACACGCAAAGGAATTGCTCTGAACAACTACAGACGCATAACCTGCCTAACCAATGATGTGGAAAATATTAACAGCACAAATAAGGGAAGTGATTTATTACTCGCTAACAACCCGCGGATTGTTCTCTGAGGAGCAAAAAGGATGCAGCAAAGGATCCCGAGGCTTAGCAGAGTTACTTTACACAGATAAAATACATCCAAAACGAGAACAAGAAGAAAGGGAAATATCTAGCAATGGCCTGGATTAACTACAAAAACATAAGATATGGCACCGCAAAGCTGGATAATGAACTGCTTCAAAATGTACAAAATATCAAATGAAAAAATAAACTTTATCTTTAAACCATGAAAACCTGGAGAGTAGAATTGACAGCTGGAGGAAGAACCGTAACTGAAGCAAAGATCCAACAAGGTATATTTCAAGCATGTGTACTATCAGCGTTACTATTCCTAATTACCATGAAGCGACATAACCACATACTCAGAAAATGCACAGCCGGATACAAACTAAGCAGATCCCAAGAAAAGATCAATCACATGATGTTCATGGACGACGTCAAACTATTTGCAAAAAACGAAAAAGAACTGGAAAATCTAACATATGCAGTTAGAATTTACAGTCTGGACATAGGACATAGAAAAATGTGCTATGCTAGTAATGAAATGTGGCGAACAACACCAAACTGATAGAATGGAATTACCAAATCAAAACAAATGTGAACGCTTGGAAAGAAGGAAACCTACAAATACTTGGGTAACTTGAAAGCTGACACCATCAAACAGGTGGAGATGAAAGAAAAAAGGAGGAATATCTCAGAAAAACTCGAAAGCTACTCAAGAAAAAAACTATCAAGCAGAAACCAAATCAAAGGAATAAATATCTACAATGTACCCGTCGTTAGATATTCGGGACAATTTTTGAAGTGGACCTGAGAAGAACTTAAGCAAATGGACCAAAGAACAAGAAAACTAATGACCCTGCGTAAGGCATCACAATCCAAAGATGAATTTGACAGACAATATGTATCAAGAAAGGAGGGAGGAAGAGGACTTGCCAGCATTAAAGACAGCATTGACGCATCGATACAACGAATCGAGGACTACATAGAAGAATACAAAGGACTAATTACAGCGATCAGAAACGATTCTGACAACGCGACGGCCAACAGAATGTCAATAAATCGGAAAAAGGGGGAGAAAAAAACCACTATGGACGTTTTAAGGACTTATAAACAACATCACACTTGAGAAAACTTGGACGTGGCTAAAAAAGGAAACATTAAAGGAGAAATAGAATCTCTATAAATTGCAGTACAAAACAACGCAATAAGAACCAATCAAATCAAAGTGAGAATAGATAAGAGGCAACAAAATGGCGAATGTAGGTTATGTGGTGATAGAGACGAAACCATCAACCCCATAATGTGGGAATGCAGCACATTAGCACAGAAGGAGTATAAGACTAGACATGACTGGGTTGGCAAGGTAATCCATTAGGAGATGTGCAAGAAATTTAATTTTGACCATACGAGCAAATGGTATCGGCACAACACAGCTGCTGTCCAAGAGAATGACACATACATTTCTATGGGACTTTGACATACAAACAGATCACATAATTTCGATCAGAAACCAGATCTTATAATAAAAAAAGGGAACTTGCAAATTATGGACCTTGTTGTCCTGGCTGACCACAGAATAAAACTGAAAGAAAGGGAAAAGAAAGATAAGTAGATCGACCTGGCTTGGGAATTGAAAAAAAACTGTGGAACATAAAGGTGACAATTATACCAATCGCGGTTGTTTTCTTCGGTACAGTAATTAAATATATATTAAAGAGGCTGGAGGACTTGGACGTTGGAGGACGAGTGGACACCATCCAAACTACAGCATTATTGAGAACGGCCAGAATACTGAGAAGAGTCTGAGAGATTTGAAGAAACTTGCTGTCACTCCAATTCCAATGAAACACCATCAGCTAAAATTGATGTGAAAAACTCTCAAGGAGTAAATAATATTTATGAAGCTTTCAGATTTTTATGATGTTTTAATTGGATAAACGTTAACTCTGTAGGTTTCTGCAATTTTTTAGAAATTTAGATTAATTTTATTAGAACGATTTCGTTTTAGTGTAAGTAAAATTTTGTTTTTAAAAACCTGATAATTTCATATTTAATAGCACTCTAAGAGAAGATAAATGGACTGAGAAAAAAGTTAAAAAGCGAAAAAGGGCACGGCTAAGAATTTGGCTCAATAAATCTGTTTCTATATTCTTCTTTCGGGTCATCTAACACACTTTTTTTCGACAAATAGTTCAACTGCGTAGGTAGAAATGAATAAATGTGGAAACCCTCATTAAAAGTATCGACTGCTCTCATAGATGTAAACACACTACATCACCAGTAATGCGCACAAATTCATAAATCTATCAAATGGCATATCTATCTATCTATCTATCTACGAGGTGCACGCGGTAAGTTTCCAGACTTTTTCTGTATGAGCACTTTTATTGATAGTACACACATGAAACTCTAGTCCTCTTCGAAGTAATCTCCTCCGGCTGCAATGCATTTGTACCGTTCCAACAACTTCCGCAAGGCCCAATGGAAGTCCTCTTGTGTGAGCGTGTCAATGACCTTCGTCACAGCCTCTTTCATCTCCTCAATTGGCTCATAACGACAGTCTCTGAGCTTAGGGAATAACCAAAAGTCACAGGGAGCAAGGCCTTGACTATAGGGAGGGTGGGGAACTGTCTTGATGCCGATCTTGATCTAATAGTCTGTGACAAGGATGGAGTTGTAGACTGGTGTATTGTCCAAGTTGAAAAGCCACTGAGCTGATTTAAAGAGTGCTGACCTTTTTCGATGGAATCACTTCCTGAACTCCCTTAAAACCTCATAAAAGTTACCCTAACCCTAACCCTTTTGCCAATCAACTTTGGTGTATTGACTTCCTTACTCCTCTCACACCTCTCATCATCCCTCACAGATTCCTTGCCTTCCTTGAATCTCTTATGCCACTCAATAACTGATGCTTGATTCATGCAAGATGGTCCAAAAGCAGTCTGAAGCATTTCATACATTTCTTTGGAAATTCTTCCAAGTTTAAATCATAATTTTATTGCATATCGTTCTTCTAAAGTGTCAGATTGCATTTTTGAAATTCACAAGCTGTGACATCGGGCTTTAGTAAGGTGTATTCCAATTGCTGCTGTAGTTGTTCATTTGAAGCTGAAATCTTAAAAATTGGTCAGTCATCTCAAAAGATGTTTAGGAATAAGATTCTCAATTTTTAAGAGTCTACGACAATTTTAAATGCCCGTACGAAAAATGTCTGGAACCTTATTGAAGGCACCGCGTATCTATGTGCTTGTTTTGCTTCTGTGTGATATAGTCACACAAACAATAACTAATGAGTTCTCATACATTTTGCCAAACACAGACAAGAAATTTGGTTGATAAAGACATCTTCGGAAAGGGACCACCAGAATCAATCGCAGAATTACTGACCAAAATTTTAAATCTATATGTGAAATTTTAAAGAACCAAAAAAGACGTATTTTTAGAAATGCCTCTCAACTGTTGGCAGATAAATACGAGGTACTCGTCTAAATTTAAGCAAATGTAAATGAATTGTCAAGATTATTTAACTAACTGCAGGCACATCCAAATGAAAAGCAAACAAAAAATACAAATAAATATAAAACAAACAAAAAATAAATAAATAAAATCAAATTCCATCTTAATGATCCAAGAAATTCAGAAGTCTTTTCTCTTTTCAAATTAAAAAGAATTACAAATAACTCACCCAATACAAAAAAGTAAATAAAATCTTTTATCTTTCTATCTCCCTTACTCACACACACACACACACACACACACACACACACACACACACACACACACACACACACATATATATATATATATATATATATATATATATATATATATGCAATAATCGTTTATGGTGCAGTGAACGTCGAACTAGTGTATATCTGTGCACAAGTACCGGGGACAGTCTATCCTATTCAAATCACATTTGCGATTCAATACTGAAACTATTTTTGTCTATAAATACAACTAGCGGACCTGATCTTAGGCTGAATGCTAATGTCATTAATTGAAGTCTTTTTTCATTGTCATGAGTGTTAATTCTATTCCTTTTCCTTTTCTTTAAAATTTCTTAGCTTGTCACGTGGTATATTGACAGAATATCTTGGACAGCCAGACGACCTAAATCTTACGTTGCAAAAACCAATATATATATATATATATATATATATATATATATATATATATATATATATATATATATATATATATATATTACAATCCTTTCTAAACACCACAAGGAAATCAGTTCAGTAATCAAAAAAGCATGTTTCACTGGATTTTATAGAAACAATCGATTGTACCCCTGAAAATAACTAATGATGTTAGACAGAGTTTGCTGGGGAAACTTCGTTAAGGTTACAAAAGAAAAAAATCTAAGAAATAACATTTTGTTGTTTTTAAAAGAACATTTATTTTATAAATATGAGTCTCTAGGTATGTGTGTGTATGCTTATCTATCTATCTATCTATCTATCAGGGTGATAACTTAATACAAGAATAATAATTGCACAAAACTGAATATTCAATAAGATTCTATGATAAATGCTTGTTGATTTCTATTTCTATTTTAGAATATCTTCATAAAGCAATCATATATCTCAGTTAAAAAATAGCAATATTAAATTGCAGCAATAAAAACTCAATCATCGCTACCACCACCATCAACAACACTTACCTCAAAATAAAAGAAGAAAGGTCAAGTTGTTTAATGGTATATCAACCCGTGATTGTCATTTATGCTAAATCCTTTTTTTCATCTATTTATGAAATTGTACGCACTGCAAGAAGTATATATATATATATATATATATATATATATATGTGTGTGTGTGTGAATATATATATATATATATATATATATATATATATATATAGCCAGTGAAACAAACACACATATACGCACACATTAGACAAGTTAGCTGGAATTGTAGAATACACGAGCCGAATCCTTGCAAACGAGTAAAACTCCCTCAAGGAGTGCACTGGATATGCCATTAAATTATCTAATAGTAAACAACATTGAACCCAAAATTGGGAAGATACTTAGAAAGAAACAAAAGGTTTTTCGGAGAAATCGATCCACGGCGTCAAAATTTTAGTTATCAGTCGAATTCTAGGTGTACGTGCAAAAAGCCTACAATCATTAATATTATTTGTTGACTTCTCCAAGGTCTTTGACTCCATACACAGAGGGAAGATGAAACAAATACAGCTTGCCTACGGCTTACACAAAGAATGCGCCGTAGCCATAATGATGCTATATGAAAATACGAAAGTAAAGTTCCGCTCCCCGGATGGAGACACAAACCACTTCTACATCGTAGGAGGTGTTCTGCAAGGAGACACATTAACCCAATACCTCTCTATCATCTGTCTGCAAAACGTGCTTAGAATATCTATTGATAAAATGAAAGACAAGCATTTCAAGCTGACAAAAGAAAGAAGCAGAAGATACACTGCACAAACAATTATGGACGTTGAATACGCCGATGACGTAGCGCTTCTGGCAAATACACCCGCCCAAGTCGAAACCCTGCTTCATTGTCTGGAAAGAACTGCTGCTGGCATAAGCCTCCACGTAAATGCAGACAAGATGGAATACCTGTGCTTTGATCAAAAAGTAGACATCTTCACACTAAATGGTAGTTCTCTGAAACTAGTGGACAAGTGTCTCATCAACCGAGACTGATATCAACACGCAACTAGCAAATGTACGGTCAGCAATCGATACGCTATCGTTCATATGGAAGTCAGACCTGACCGATGGAATAAAACGCATTTTTTCCAAGCAGCAGTCGTGTCGATATTACTGTATGGAGGCACTCCATGGACGCTAACTAAACGTATGGAGAAAAAGCTTGACGCAAATAACAAAAGAATGCTGCAAGCAATAATGAACAAGTCCTGGAGGCAGCATCCGACAAACCAGCAGCTGTACGGCTAACTACCACCCATCACAAAAACTATCCAAATTAGAGCAACCAGACATGCAGTATACTGCTGGAGAAATTAGGACGAACTCATAGGCGACATACTTCTGGGGACCCATCCACATAGACGAGTAATGGCAGGACGACCAGCTAGAACCCATGTAAAATAGTTACGTGCCGATACAGTATTGAAGACCTACTGGGAATGATTGACGATAGAGACGGGTGGCGGCAGAGGGTCAGGGAGATCCATCCTGTGGGTGTGACATACTGATGATGATGAAGGCTCCAGCAATGTTTGATGTCTGGGGAATGCGGAGCACTGTTTCATTGTCATCGTTCGC
Organism: Sepioteuthis lessoniana; assembly: GCA_963585895.1. NCBI lineage: Eukaryota > Metazoa > Mollusca > Cephalopoda > Myopsida > Loliginidae > Sepioteuthis > Sepioteuthis lessoniana. The sequence continues at coordinate 30,505 of CAUZXS010004085.1, forward strand.
AGGGTCCCTCCCTTAAGATTGATAGCATCTGATAGGTTAGTGTCTATTGGTCATATAGAAATATTTGACACTTAATCTGAGTGCTAACAAATGACATGCTAAATTGGATTTCTTGAAATAGAACTGTTTGATCATTTAATCGTATATAAGCAAATGAATAATGTTTAATTAAATTGTTAGTTATACATAAGTAAAATAATCAACATGATAATTAATTATTTGATTTTTATTCAAAATCAATTATATTGATTGTGTTATTATTCAGTTTGGTATGATCGCGACTGTTCAGGGATCTTTCAGTTTAATTTTACACTGCCCTGCGTGTACGCACCTCATGTTATCAAACTTAAACCTATAATCTCGAACTGGAAATTAAATGTAAGTAAAGTAAAGTTAGCGACCATAGTCGAGGGTGACCCGAAGGCTCCCTTTTCGATAGCTACTACACCAATGTGTAGGGGAGGGCGCTACTCCATTCCCAGGATTGCTCCACTTTACCCTTGAACCGTACCTTATAATGCTGAGTGTTAAGCAAGGTGGTATCAAGTTCCATTTTTAAAGTCTTTGGTATGACTCGACCTGGGATTGAACCCAGGTCTCCCGGGCCATTGGCGAACACTCTAACCGCTGGGCCAATGTCCCGGTTGAGGCAAAATGAAAATATAATGAAAGAAAATATAAATGATAGTAAAATGTGAATATAGGTTGGTTGTTTTGTTTGGTTTGCTGGGTTTTATGGCATATCAACCTTTGTAGTTTATTTAACGCCAAATCCATTTTTATGTAAATAATCTGCTCTATTTAAAAAGAAATCTGTTTAGCATGAGTACACAGTTTAATGGTCAAAAACATTTCTATTTCAAACTATTCAAGCAGTTATATGTAACAATTCAGTTAAGTGTAAATACAGTTCTAATGTCGAAAAACAGTTCTATTTCAAATAATTCAGTTAAGCATAAGCACGCAGTTTAAATGTAAGTACGATTTAATTGTCAAAAACATTTCTATTTCAAGCTATTCAATTTACTCAAAAAATCTATTTTAGCATAAGTATGCTGTTAGTTCTATTTAACCCATAGATAGGGCCCTCTCAGGAGCTACCATTCCGGGCCAGAGTGGACCTGGGAGCAATGGCAATGAAGGGGTACTCCACATTCACCAAAGCTCCAGCACTGCTGGAACCTCACCATCAGACTGTTTAGTGTCATATCCAGGACACTCGTTGGGGGGGGGGCTAACCCCTCTACAGAGAAGCAGTCAGTGTATTCTACAACCCCAGCTGACTGGGCAAGTGAATTTAGGCAGTTAAATTCTTAAATCTCAAGAAAGGAGGTCAGATTTGGACGGAAGACGTGATGCTTCGGGCGTGTGTGGGTTATGTAGCTGCTAGCGAGATTTACCTATAGACTCTTTGACATATTCTTCAACCTCGTCTGGTAACTACTATCATTATACTGTGCCGAGATAGATAATGGTTTCGTAATCAAAACAGAAGAGTCATCTATTTTTTTTTTGAAGAGTGTGTAAGTTTGAATATTCACTATGGTCCATCTCGTTAGACATAGCAATACTTGGAACTGTTTAACTTTGACTTATCCATTTCTTTTCCCTCCAGCTATGGGTAAATAGTAGGGCAGACTAGGTTCTTCAGCCTTAGTGAGGCAACTAATCTAGGAGAAGGAAAACTCTGAATTCAAACCTGTTAAACTTCGCTTAAAAATGTCCTTGTATCATATCCTGCCCGAGCAGAGGGTTTGGTAAATATGAACTTTGTTGACTTATGTTTACAAGTCATATGTATTTTATATATATGCTGCAACCAAATTCGGCATTAAATAATCAATTATGGTTGATATGCCATGAAACCAAACCAAACCAAACCCAACCAGACCAAACGAACACACCAACCCACCCCCCAGAAAAGTCAGGATACAACAAAATAGCCCACGGATACCAAAATATATCCCCCTCTCTATAGGTTGAACACGTGCGAGGGGAATTGTCGGCTGTCACGTATACATAAATGCTACGCTCTTCTCATCAATTAGGTACTCAACTACCGATAACATATGTAAAGGTATATACGTAAAAATCCCTTGTCTTACGCAAAGGATGACAAGGTAAGATATCCTACTGAGGTAAGATATCCGATTGATGTAAAGTAAGCTGGGTTTCGATCTCAGCTTGCAGTATGTCACGTATCTAGCCACATTTAAATGTGATGCAATGAAACTGTCTCTCTGTGTTTGTTTGGTTTTTTTTTTGTTTTACGACGTATCAAATTTTTTTGGTTTATTTACCGCCATATTAACTCATTTTGATAAAATTTCAAAGAATTCACTTTTGTATAAGTACAGTTTTGTTTACACACACAGTTAAATATCAAAACAGTTAATTCTAAACAATTTATTTTGTTTAATTACTGTTTGGTTCTATTTTAACCCATAGATAGGATCCTCTCAGGTGCTACCACTCCACGGCCTGTGTGATCAAGAATTACAAACATCCAACACACTAAAATGTTATTCCCACCAACACAGATACTCGTGTCCCTTTCTCTCTCACCCCCTCTCTCTCTCTCTCTCAATATATATATATATATATATATATATATATATATATATATATTCAACGAATGAATCTGCTATGTCAACAGTTATTATATATACATATATATATATTCAACGAATGAATCTGCTATGTCAACAGTTATTATTTCGTTGCTCCTGAATAAAGATCAACTTTTAAAAAGATATCCTAAAAAACTCAGAATTTTTTTTTTCAGAAAAAAATGTTCCGCTAAAGCCGCAAATTACTGAGGACAATCAGAAAGTAAATGACACAAAAGATTGCTATTCGCTAAATCATTTATATATATATATATATATATATATATATATATATATATATATATATATATATATATATATATAATGATTTAGCAAATAGCAATCTTTAGTGTCATATATATATATATATATATATATATATATATATATATATATATATATATATATATATATATACATATATTTTGCAATTTCCTTGAAGCATTGCACCAATTATTTTATTTTATTGAATTAATCAAGAGGGCTTTTGCGTTGTGAAATGATAAATATTTGAGACAAATTAATTTCAAAGTAAAAATTTCATCGTCAGAGAGGTTTTTTTTAACTATAGTAAAAAAGTCTCTTCAGATGAAGTTTTTACTTTGAAATTAAATTGACTCAAATATTTATTATTTCGCAATGCAATAGTCCTCTAAATTAAAACAATACAATAAGATCACACACACACACACACACACACATACATATATATATATATATATATATATATATATATATATATATATATATATATATATATGAAAAATACTGCATGGATACTGCATTAATGAATTGAAAAATAAAAGAAAAACGTCTGAGAGAGAGAGAGAGAGAGAGAGTGAGAGAGAGAGAGAGTCAGAGAGTCAGAGAGATAGTTTGTTCTTATGGTACCATTTTCATTATTGACCGCTGTAATTAGTCCATATTTGCTCTTTTTAGACAATTCCTCAAATCCATGAATTGCTGTATTAATGCGATCATTATTAATGATAAGTTCTTTACCTCCCTTGTTCTTGACACGTGGACAATATCTATGTTATCTTGCTAATGATGCAATCATTATTAATGATAACTTCTTTTCCTCCTTTCTTCTTGACACGTGGAGAATATCTATGTCATCTTTTAGGCCTTGTCCAAAGTTAAAAATTTTCCTTGACTCTTTATACACTCCTCTCTCGATCATTTAAAGAATGGTTCTGTGTATTTACGAGGAAGACTGATAAGGTGTTTATACCTTTGATAACGTTTCTGGATTATTATTATTATAATTCATTCCTTTGAAGTTTTTTTTTTCCATCAGCAATAGTTGCTGGTTCCTCACAGGTGTTTGAGTTACCGTAAGTCCTCTCAAGTCTCCAGGGCATCCTAAGTATGTTAGCTGATATTAATAATGCTGTAGTTTAGATGGTTTACACTAGTCCTCTAATTTTCAACTCCCCCAGACCTTTTACTATTTCTATGGTGACTGTACATAGCGTACCAATTACAAATGCTATCACTATCACTTTCATGTTCCATAGTTTTTCAGTTATCTAGCAAGGTCAAAGTACTTATCTCTATTTTCGCTTTCTTTTAGTTTCACCCTGTGGTCAGCCAGATCAGCAAAACCCACTATTCAGCAGGTTTTCCTTTTTTTGTTGATTCTCACCAGATCTGGTCGTCTGGCCAATTTTGATAAGAGTAGTATTTACTCCTTGAGAGTTTTGCACATCAATTTTAACTGATGGTTTTTAATTGGAATTTGAGTGATAGCAAGTCTCCTTAAATATCCATGATTCTTCTCAGTATTCTGACCGTTCTCAATAATGCAGTAGTTTGGATGGTCTCCACTCGTCCTCAAACTTCGAAGTCCTCCAGTCCCGTCAATAATCCTTTAGTTACTGTACAAAAAGCACCAATCATAATTGGTATCACCTTCATGTTCTATTGTTTTTTGTTTATTTTTTAAAATTTCCCTTGCAAGGTCGATGTACTTATCCTTCTTTTCCCTTTCAGTTTTATTCTGGGGTCAGCTTGGACAGCAAAGGCCCACATTTTTTTTTTGTTGATTCTTATAAGGTTTGGTATTCTGCCCGAGATTAGGTGATCCGTTTGTATTTCAAAGTTCCATAGGAGTTTATGTGTGTCATTCTCTAGGACAGATGCTTTGTTGTGCATATACCATTTGTGCGTATGGTCAAATTGAAATGTTTGCATATCTTTATTATCATTATTATTATTATTATTATTATTATACTTTTTGACTTTATTTCACTCCAGCTTTAGATGATGCTTTTCCATTGGTATTTGTGTGTGAGCATGTCTCCTCAAGACTCTTCTCAGTATTGTGGCTGATCTTAATAATGCCGTACTTTTCGATGTTTTCCACTTGTTCCTTTATTATCATTTTACTCCTTGAGCGTTTCCCACATCAGCGTTGTTGTATAGCCGTGATACAACTATACGTATACATATATATGCAGAAACATAATCAACAATAATGATGAACGAACACACTTCTTTAGAAGGGTTGCGAAGCGGTTGTGTGTGAGAAGTGAGTTGAAGACTGAACAGACTGCAACATATTGACCCCAAGTTCCTCTGTCTTTAGCTGTACTTCTTTCTCATTCTGCAGGACTGCTCAACCGGGTGTCCTGAGGGCCCAAGCCCTCCTCTGGGAGCTGATTCTCACTGCCTCGAACTGCAACTCGAACTCCATCAAACTGATTCCAACTAACTCGAACTGTCTGTAGCACCGGGTTATATAATTGTTAGACACCAACCTGCTCCTTTGGGCGTCGCATATGCACCGAATTCAATCCGTTCACTGGGCAAGGCTATATCTTGATGTCTTCGACCGGATGCACCTGTTCCTTGATTGACGGCTGGGACGAAGGTCAATATGTTACATCGTTAGCTGATTCTTTTCTACTAAAGTTTAAGAGACAGCAAATCTTCTTAAGTCTTTTGATGTCAAAGATGCTGTAGTTTGGACAGTCTTCACCCGTTCCGTTATTTCCAAGCCCTCCATTCCTTGTACAAATCCTTCAGTAACTGTATTAAGAGCACCTATTACAATTGGTATCATCGTCATTTTCATGTTCCACTGTTTTTTTTTAATTCCCTAGCAAGGTCTAGGAACTTATCCCTTTTTTCACGTACTTTCAATTTTTTGAGTGTTCCGCCGGAACAGCCAAGTCCACAATTCTATAAGTTCTCTTTTTCTGTTGTTGATTGTTACAAAGTCTGGTTTTCTGGCCGAGATTAGGTGATCTGTTTGTATGTCAAAGTCCCATAGGAGTTTATGAGTGTCATTCTCAAGAACAAATGCTGGGTTGTGCATAAACCATTTGTTCGTATAGTCAAATTTATATTTCTTGCATAACTCCCAGCGGATCACCAGTCATGCCTAGTCTTACATTCTTTCTGTGCTGATTTGCTGTATTCGCTTATTATATGATTGATCGTTTCGTCTCTATCAACGCATAACTAAAACCTGCAGCTTTGTTGCGTCTTATCTATTCTCGCTTTGATATGGTTAGTTCTTTTAGCGTTGTTTTGTGCTGCTATTAGAAAAGATCCAGTTTCTCTCGTAAAGTTTACTTTGCCACATCCACGTTTTCTCGTGTGAGATGTCACTTGTTAGTCGATGAAAACGTCCAAAGTGTTGTTTTCCTTCCCACATTTGTTTTCTGGTTATTGTCATTTAACTGGTTGTCGTTAGTATTGTTTCTCGTGGCTGTAATCAGTTTTCCAACGTGCTTTTGTATGTAGTCGTTGTATCGATGCGTCAACGATGTCTTCAATGCTGGCAAGTCCTCATTCTCACTCTCTTCTTGACATATATAGTCTGTCAACGTCATCTCTGGGATGTAAGGCCTTATTCGCGGTCATTAGTTTCCTTGTAATCTGGTCCAATTGTTTAAGTGCATCTTTGGTCTTGTGATTTTTTCACTCTGGCGTTAACAGTTAGGCTTTTCCTGGAATCTGAGAGACAACAGATCTTCTCAGCTCTTCGGGTCTCTTCAGAGCATTCTGGCGGATATCAACGATGCTGTTGTCCAAATGGTCTCGATTCTTACACTTCCAATCGTCTTTTGTGTCTTTTAGGTATCGTTCCCACGCACGAACTATAATTGGTATCACCGTCACCCGTACGTTCCAGAGATTTTTAAAAAATCTTCGCTAAGACCCAATTACTTGTCTCTCTATTCACTTTATTTACATTCTGCTATGATAATCATCATTTTTTTAGTTGCTATTTTTTTTTAATTCTTAATTACTTAAAATCATATGATCGTCTTAAATTGTTTTTGTTGGATAGAAATACTTGAAGCCAAATAATAATGTGCCGATTGATCCTTAAATAGTTGGTTTGTTGCTTGGGTTTTATGGCATATCAAACTTAGTAGGTTATTTAATGCCCACTCAATTTTTATACAAATAAACAGTTCTATTTTAACTAAATCAGTCTAACATGAGTACACATTTTAATTGTAAAAAACGTTTTTTATTTCAAGCTATCCAGTATAGACAAACAGTTCTAAATCAACCAAATCACTTCCGCATGAGTATAGTTTTTTCCACGGACAGTTACATGTCAAAACAGTTCTATTTCAAACAATTCAGTTTAGCATTAGTACGCATTTTAGTTCTATTTGACCCATCGGTAAAACTCTCTCAGGTCCTACAACTCTGGGTCAGAGTGGGCCTGGGTGCGATAGCAATAAAAGGGGTACTCTGCACCCCCAAAAGCTCGAGCATTACTGGAACCTCACCATAAGATTGTTTAGTGTCATATCCAAGACCTTAATTGGAGGGTCTTGCCCCCCTGCAGAGATGCATTTGGTGTATTCTACAGCCCCAGCCGAGTGAGCAAGATCCTTAAATAGAATAAGTCCTTTACATCATATAGCGTGTAAATTATTGACATGTCTGACTAAATGCACCGGTTTTGGTGATATTACCTAAGATCACCCCCAAGGGACCTGTGCCCGTGGAACTTCAAAGGAAGACTCCAATAACGATAGCAAAAATTCAATTCATGAATTAAATTATGAAACACATTTCTATCTCGGTGACTGGGAACATCCAACATCTTTGATCACACTCCACAGAGGATTGCTTTCTTTAATAAATTTTATAATCCTTTCCATTATTTAAATTGATATTTCTTAAATACTTAAGTGAACCTACTGTGTTCACTTTAGAATCAATACTCTTTGAAATCGCATGAAACATTTCTCACTTGTAAAGTGTGCTACTACTGTCTTTCCAATTTCTAAAACAATGGTCTTGTTATTGAATTACCCACGAAGTTTGGTTTGGTTAAATTTTATGGCATATCAATCATTCTAGGTTATTGTTGTGGTTAAAAGGGCCAGAAAGAAATAACACTTAGAGATGTAAGGTTTACAGCAGTATATATTTACGGAAATACAAACAGTAACGTGTACCGGTAACTGACTAGACTTGTTTGACTCGTTTATCGAGTCAGTAACTATTTTTAGGGTCGGGTTGGGTCCATGCAGTGATTTCATGGGTTATATCAGTTATTTAATGCCAAATCCTCTTTATAAATATATTGAATAGATATGATTTGTTTAGGTTGCTTCGTTTGGGTTTTATGGCATATCAACCATTGAAAATTATTTAATACCAAATTCTCTTTATATCAAATATAGGATTTGTTAGCACATTTTGTCGATAATATTTTAAAATTAGCCAGAGTTCATTTTGGCACACATTTAAATGGTTTTAAGTATTTCGTTCTAAAAAAGATTATTCTATTTACTGTATATCTTTTCTTTCTACACATTCAAATGTGCATGTACATATGTTCTGTAAGTAAATATATTGTAGGTAAATTCATTTTTAAATGAGTTAGATCTAATTGGTTTGCACACTAGTATTGCTATTGTTTCTACAGAGTTAAATGGTTTCATAATTAGCAAACCCTTATAATTCTATTCAATATTAATCATTTTTTGCACACAGTAATTTGGTTGCAAGTATTGGTATTTAAAACAACTAATTCTATTTAGCATCACTTATCCACCTACACACATTTAAATGGTCAACCTGTTCTATTTCAAACCATTCAATTTTGCATAAGCCATTTGTTTGCGTCCAGCTAAAATATCCCACAGGTTCTTTCGACCCATAGATAGGAAGCTATCAGGTGCCACCTTTCCTGGCCAGAGTGGACTTGGAAGCAATGGCAATGAAGGTGTACTTCCCATTCCCAACAGCTCCAAGACTGGAGCCTTACCATCAGTTGTTTTGATTGCGTCTTACCCCTCTGCAAAGATACAGTCTGTGTATTCAACAGCCCAAGCTGACTGGGTAACATGAAGTTTGATTTACATAGAATCCAATCTAAACAATGCGAATCTATTATAGTGCTAATTAGATTTTTTTCCATGAGTATTATAAAAACATGGAAGCCTATGTTCAATCCTAAACCAATGTTAATAAATAAAACTTGTCAAGCATACTGTCCGATTTCAAAACATTCACCCTCAGCTGCTCAGACGCCAGAATTTTTCTTCGAAATCAAGGCATGAAGCATTATTTCTTTTTTAGTCTGGGAACGCTCATGATTCTTTTTTCAATTTGAATTACTGATAATTACTTTTCGCTTTGCGCCGTTTCCGATGGCAGAGAAAAATCAGTTTTAATATATGTGATTCTTTTTTCTTCGAAAAATCGAAGTAGCATTAAGCAAACGTTCGGAAAGTGAGGACACATAAAATGAAGGGCAAAATCGATGAAAAAAAAAAGCCAATAAAAACTTTTGCTTGTTTTCATTTACTTATTTTCTTTCTTTTTTTTTTTATATATATTTTCTTTTTAGGTAATTTATTTTCTTCCTTCATGAGCTATTTTTCGTCACCAGAAAACAAGATTGCTACTTACGTTCATTCAAATTTTCAGCATTTAGGGACGATGTCTATTTTGAGCTTCGTTCGGTACCTCGTGATCCACGCAATTGGCTGTAATTCTCGTGCCGTCGTTATAATCCAATCACTGCCTTGTCTCTTCATTATTCCTTTAAACAACACACACTTGTCCTTTGTATGTATGTATGTATGTATGTATGTATGTATGTATGTATGTATCAGTCTATATATTTATCTACCTTACGTATCTATATAAGTATTCATGTTTATATGTACGTAGGTATGCAAATACTGGCCAATATATCTATCAATCTTAATATGATCTCAAGTTTGCATTTACCCATTTATCTATCTGAGTCAGCCTGTTCTTGACTAATTATATAACTATATATGTGCTTATTTTTGTATGCAGTGTTCATAATAAATTTTCTTTTATATTAGATTTTCACCTCTCTCTTTCTCTCTCTCTCTCTCTATATATATATATATATATATATATATATGTGTGTGTGTGTGTGTGTGTGTGTGTGTGTGTGTGTGTGTGTGTGCATGCACGCGCATGTTCGAATTTGTGTGCGTATGTGCGTCTGTCTGCTCCTCAGTCTTTCTATCAATATCACCATCATCATCATCATGTCGTGCTGGTCGCACAGATATCCCTGATACTCTCTCGCCACTTTTCCCTATCATTCATCCCCTCTGGCAAGTCTTCCGGACTACATCCCGAATCCTCACATAGTTGCTGAATGTATGTTCGTGCTGGTCGTCCTGCTTTTGCTCGGCCATATGTGGGGATCCATATAATTCTGGTTATAACTATCTCTACATTTCAACGATCACAACTTCTCTCTCACTTTCACTTATTCTCTCTCTCTCTCTCTCTCTCTCTCAACACACACACACGTATATATATATATATATATATATATATATATATATATATATATATATATATATAAAGATGGTTGTTGTAGCCTCCAAGAAAGAAAAAGGGTATATTTAAAATAGGAAGGTCCACATTGAACATTTTTCAAAACATACAAATCTCTTCGTGGACCGTCCTAATTTATATATATATATATATGGGGTTTAAAGATTACCCTTTAATGATAAAGCCGTAGAAAAGTGAACTCTTCTTGAAGTCAACTCCAAAATCCAAAGTAGAGAGGGAAGCTCCGACACCAAATCGTAAGACATCTCTCTCTCTCTCTCTCTCTCTCTCTCTCTCTCTCTCTCTCTCTATCTATCTATCTCGGTAGATCACAGCCCCTTTCAAAAATTCCATAAGTCTCTTGTTTGATCGTCTCCATGACCAGATTTTTCGCGAATGACCTTTTCCTGATGGTCACACAGCTAAGCATCAAGGGTCACTTGTGATAGAAGGCTGTTACTATAATACACATTTTTCTTGTTGGTAAAAAACTCAGAATCAGAAGTCGGCCCCTTATTCACTGCATCGGAACGGAACCGTTGAATGTTAGTAGAGGACCTTATTTTCTTTGGTGAGGTGTCTCCTTATTGGGTCAAAACTGCCCTAAAAATCGTGGGTTTACGCATCGATGGCTGCGGCGTATATTAGAAATCATTGTCATTATAGAAACACGAAAAAACACATATGAAAGTTTCACCGGTTTGAAACCAAATTTAAATAAGATGCATATTTTAGGAACGACTTTCTTTTGTTAGGTACAAAATAAAAGGAAATTAGATCCTCGCAGTGAAATAGGCATCTTTGTCGGCTATGGTAAGAAAAGTCAGCTTATTTGATTTATTTTCCGGAATCAAGAGCTATTAAAAGAGTTACGTGTATAAAGTTCACTGATTCTCATGATAATCGCCCGCTAACGAAACAGGAAGATGAACAGAGTGAATTGTTGGACAATATAAGCAACACATATAACGAAAAACTGAAAGATAACCAGGAAAGCAAAGGGGAGAGTCAGATAAGTCGGTATCCAATACGAGAAGAAAACCTGATTATTTTGTAGCTGAAAATTTTGAATTTAGTGGAATAGATTATTGTTATACAATTCCCCGCTAATTATACTGAGGTCATTGACTAAGAAGACTCAGAATATTAGGTTTCCGCTATGCAATGAGGATGTGATTCTTTAGTAGAAAATGATAATTGCAAAAGGCAAAAAGTTCCAAAAGATAAAAGTATTGTAGGATGTAGATGGGTATATAATCTGAAAGATAAACAAGATTGAATTCATGAGTATAAAGCCCGATCTTGGGGCAAAAGCTACAGGAAAATATATGGTAAAGATTATAGAGAAAATTTTGCCCCGAACACAGATATGACTTTCATAAAGTTACTATTAAAAGTAGCTGTCCAATATGACTTGTTAATTCATCATATGGATGTTAGCGCATATGTAAATGCACCCTTAGAATACGAAATCTATGTTGACCCACCAAAAGGCTTTTAAGGTAAAAATGGGAATTCCGTTTGGAAATTGAAAAAATATTATATGGGTCAAAACAGAGAGTTCAAACATGGAATAAGACATTCCATACTTTTTTAATTACACAAGATTTCGAGCAGTCACTTGTGGACCCCTATGTTTACGTTAAAAATATCAACAGTCAGATATCCATCATTTTATTATGGGTAGGCGATATATCAATAGCTTCAGAAACTGAGGCAGACTTAATGAAAATTAAGGCAAAACTGAACTCTAGATTCAAAATGAATGAGCTTGGGAAATTATCCTCGTTTTTAGGTATATAATTTTAATGTAAAAACAGTAGAATTAAAATGAATCAATCTACATATTTTGAGAAGATATTATCAACGTTTGGCATGATAGATTGCAAACCTGGCTCAACTCCATGAGAAGTCGATTTTATAGACAACAAACCTTACGGTAATATTATTGGTAGTCGGATATATATCATGGTTGAAACAAGGTCAGACATTTGCTATATAATTACAAGGTTGTTCCAAGACCTAGCGAAACCAAATTATTTTTATTTAACGAAAGAAAACTACGTCTTACGTTATTTAAGAAGAACAATCAATCAGTAAATACTATTTAAGAAATTGCAGAAACCTCTAAAATTAGAGGGATTTTTTTTACGCAGATTAGGCTAATAATGTAAGCGATTGAAAAAGTGTGAGTGGATATTGCTATAGATTGGCCAAAAAAAAAAAAACAACTAAATGGTTTCATGGAAATCTAAAAAGCTAAATTCAGTCGTTTTGTCACCATGCGAAGCGGGATTTATAGCTATTCCATTAGCAAGTCAAGAAGTAATGTGACAAAACTCATCATCATCATCATGTCGCGCTGGTAGCACGGATATCCCTGACCCTCTCTCGCCACTCCTCCCTATCGTTCATCGCCCTAGGCAGGTCTTCAGGACAACATCCTGTATCCTCACATAGCTGCTGAATGTATGTTCGTACTGGTCGTCCTGCTTTTGCACGGCCATGTGTGGGGGTCCATAAGAGTACATCTCTTATGAGTTCGTCCCTGCTTCTCCAGCAGTGTCCGGCATATCTGGTTCGTCTAACTTGAATAGTTTTCGTGATAGGAGGCAGGTGGCCGTACAGTTGGTGTCTTGTGGGGTGTTGCCGCCAGGTCTTGTTCAAGATTGCTCGCAGCATTCTTGTGTAATTGCCGTCTAGCTTCTTCTCCAGCCATTTTGTTAGCGTCCATGTAGTGCACCCATATAGCAGTATCGATGTGACCGCTGTCTAGAAGAAACTGCGTTTCATTTTATCGGTTAGGTCTGATTTCCATATAATCGATAGCCTATTGATAGCTGTCCATGCTTTCGTTAACCTCGTGTCGATGTCCTTTTCGGTTGATTCTACGCTGCTTCCTAGGTAAGTGAATTTGTCTACTAGTTTAAGAGGGGTTCCGTCTAGAGTGGAGATGTCCCCCGTTTGATTATAGCACATATATTCCGTTTTGTGTGCATTAACATAGAAGCCTAGTCCCTTAAATACCCAACAAGTATTTATCGTTATAATCAATCCAGTACTGTTCTGACAAAACAACCAGGCATTCATCAATGATTGAAGCATATTGATATAAAATTTCTGTTTATATGAGATGAAATAAATAAAGGGTCTATTCTTTTAGAATACATTGAAATAGAAAAGAAATATAACTGACATGTTTACAAAGCCAATGACAAGAATAAAATTTTATACATTCAGGTAGGTTATAATCCTATTTACCTAACCCCTCCACTCAGGCAGGATATGACACAAGATCAATTTCTAAGCGGAGTTTAACAGGTTTGAATTCAGAATTTTCCTTTTCCTAGACTAGTTGCCTCACCAAGGCTGAAGAACCTAGTCTGTCCTACTATTTGCCCATAGCTGGAGGGAGAATTATTGGATTCATACCTTTCCCAAGGGTAATAGTGCTATATGAAATGCAATTAGTCTCGTCCAGGATTTGAACTCGTGTCGCCGTGCCCATTTCCTACGACGATAACCTTTACACCATAGGCAGGTTATAATGGAAATTTCGTCTTAACTTAGCAAATTAGGTACCTTAGTCCAGTCGACTGGGGCAAAATAATATCTCGAATGCATGTCAGTAGATCGTATGACTACCCCGAACAAATGTCCTGTATATGACATTAGACTAGCCAATTAATCCAGAAGCAAAAACAAAACAAAAAAAAAACAAAATAAAAAACAACTAAATCATTTACCGTGTTTTTTCTCAAAGATTAAGTAGACCAGGAAACAAATTATAATCGTACTACTATTTTTATTTATTTAAAAGATAACAATCTTTGATTTAATGTACTTCTTCGGAATATTCCACTTTATATCACCCGAAAATGGGGCGTGTTGAATTAATTGGGGGAGGGTCAAGAGGAGGGACAATATTTATTTTCCAAAAGGAAAGTACGAAAAATACAATCTTCTGTTTTTTATGGGGGAGGGAACGTCGAGCGGTCATGAAGTTATATGTTTTTTAATGCTAGCAACATACGCCAACTCAGTATATAGTATATTAAGGTTTCATATTCATCAACGAGGACGCAACTTTCACCAAAATACATATGTTCTATGGAGTCTGAGTGAAAATCTGGATGAATGATGATATATTTACAACGAGTATGTAATGAAAAGGATGGGAAAAAAACACCCAAAGATAAATTTGATAAAACTAGGAAAAACCCTCTTTTTGGTTCCCGCACATCGCCCCGTAAATTATGTTTTCCAGCATCCAAGAGGACCGAAACAAGCTGGGCCCTCCCTAAATTGAAAGGGAAACTAATCTTGTGGAACAAAAGAAATGTAGGAAGACGTGCGGTGATAAAAAAAAAAAAAGGTGTCATGAATTACAGTAATGATTCCAAGATCTTAAGAAAAAGAAATGGGGCTGGTGTGACGGCTAGGGTTAAAAAAGAATTGGAAGTGGGGAAGATCTTGGAGACTAACATTAAAGTCAATGACTTACTACACACAGCTAACTAAGGGAGAGCGGGAAACAGAATCACCTACTTACTAAGCGATGAGGTTAAAAAGGAACTTGATTATCGTTGCCATGCGCAGGAATGGGAGGGAAGGATGACTCCAGCGTTGCCTCTTCTCGTACGACCAGTCTGGTTAAATATTCCCATGTTATGCGACCCAAGCGTTTTCTATCGCATCTATGCCTATTCCCGGTAAACGCCCCACTTGCGCCCGCAGAATTAGGGATTCTAGCCAGTCCCAGAAGTCCCGTATCTCCTGTAAGGAGTTATTGAACTTTCAGTATCCGGACAGACAAGGCCTATTGACTAGCCGCAGACTTACACTAACAAGTCCATGGTCAGTCTTCACTACCCAGTGGAACGTGGGACACGTAAGAAAATCTGCGTCTGCTCTCCTAACAAACACTGTTCATACAGGATTTGGCACGGACAGAGGGCGAACTTTATAGCGACGTTCACATCTCCTTCCCAAGGGGATCCGGAAGAAACTTGTCTATCAAATCGTGACGGGCAATGAAGTCGATCAGCTGCTTGCACACCTTCCCGACACTCTAGTACCATATCCGACATATCAATATTGGGATCAAAGTTCTCATTCCATTCACCAACAAAAACTAGCCATTTAGAATAGTCGAACCGCGGCAACCGTCGAAAAAAGGCAACTCTCTCCCGGAAGTCTGTGTGCATAGCCGGCCGCCGTTATCTGGAAACACAAGTTGACATTCACATTAAGGCTGCATCCATGAAGCAGAAAGACCCCCAGCGCTGTAGCATCTGCTGTATGCGGAACGGAAAACAAAGTCATCCACCAGCACCCAACAGTCAGCCGAATGAGCAAAGTATGTCTCCTGCACTGCAGCAAATTTCACCCAAAGGTTTGAGAGCTGGCTAAGTAAGCGCGAATACTTGTTGGATCCCTCATTCTCTTCGCATTCAATATGGCAAGGCTTAAAACCTTCAAACCCTCTTACCTTACTCAGTATCTACTGTGGTCCGGAAATCCTCTGGGTGAGGATTCCGACGACGTGCCTCAGGGAGTCGGTGCCGAGTTCTGTAGTCACTCGGCCATGCCTGGATAATCCTCTCATATCCAAATGGTAACGCAGCATTAGTGATCTATAAAATGAGGGATGAACATAAATGGGGACCCGTCCCGAACAAAATGACATCACCTTTTTTAGTAAAGAGTGCTTCAATACCGCCAACCTCACGTCTTAAAATCTTAAAATACCCTAATTTTTTAAATACTAAACATTTGAAAAAACCTCTCAACATACACTCATTCCCTTAAAATCTTAAAATACCCTAATTTTTTAAATACTAAACATATGAAAAAAGCTCTCAACATACACTCATCAAGTAAACTTAATAAAAAAAAGTCCACTATTCCTATTGCCTGCTACTTCGTCTGGAACGAACAACTGCTAACATAGGCCTCCAGGTCAATGCAGAAAAGACGGAATACATGTGCTTTAATCAAAGATGCGTCATCTCCACATTAAATGGTAGTTCTCCGAAACTAGCGGACAAGTTCACCTACCTGTATCATCAAACGGGACAGACATCAACACGCAACTAGCAAAGGCATGGACAGCTAACGATAGTCATCGGTCATATGTAAGACAGACCTAACCGATAAAATAAAAGGCATTTTTTTTCCAACAGTGGTCGCTAAAATATTGCTATATGGATTCACTATGTGGACGTTAACAAAATGATGTAGAAAAAGCTTGACGGCAATTACACAAAAATGCTGCGAGCAATTTTGAACAAGTCCTGGAGGCTGCACCTCACAAAACAGCAGCTGTACGGCCCCCAACCACTTATCACAAAAACGACGAACCAGACATGCGGGACACTGCTTGAGAAGTGGGGATAAACTCCTAAGCGATTTACTCCAGTGGACCCCTTCAAATGGACGAGCAAAAGTTAGACGACCAGCTACAACCTATATATAACAGCTCTGTGCCGATACAGGATGTAGCCTTAAAGACCTCCCGTGGGCGATGGACGATAGAAACAGGTGACGGGATAGAGTCATTGAGATCCGTGCCGGCCGCGCGACATGATGATGATGATGATGATTCCTGTTGCCCACTGAACCATCTCTCTACACACAAACCATTAAAAATGTCCTTAATATCTTTAAAAACACATAATTACTTCTCACGCAGGCATTTACTACATTCTGTGTAATAATTGTGACAAATATTACATTGTCGAAACCCTATGTAATTTAAACAAAATGATTTACGAACATAAACGATCCATAAAATTAAATGATGAACGATAAGCCCCTTTCTCCCATATGTTAGATTTCTAACATACTTTCAATTCATCCCAGGCCACTTTAATTAAACTGGTCGATTTTAGAAAATCGTGTAGGTTGTTAGAATCTGCAAACATCTCTCATTCCAATCACAACATTAAACAACGGTCTGTTTTCTTTTTCGTATTTCACCCTGCTTGGCACACATTATTTTACGGGAGAATATTATCGAAATTGACAATGAATAAGAACAATTTTACATAAGAAAAATAAGAGATTTATTTCCCGACGACTTACATATTTCTTCATCATTTTTCATTGAGAAATTGTATTCTGATGGTTATGTTTTAATGACATTTGATACGTTTGGCACTGTTACATAGCCACATACACGAATATGGCCATCTGCAAAATGGACATGGAATGTTGAATGTTGGTAACATATATACATAACGTAGAACACAGGAAACTCGAAATTCGAAAACACGTAACGACTTCTTTGTTCAGGTACGAAACCTTTTTATTACTTTTGAGTTCAAAGTTTCGACATAAGGAGAGAGACACAATCTTTTTATGCAGGCTTCTTCATCTGGCCCTCATCTCGTACGGCACCTATGGGGCGCAAATTCTTCTCGCCTCAGCGAGCCCCAGAAGTCGAACCTCCTCGTTCGGCGTCTAGTTTCAACTCTCTAACTTTCTTCAAAATCCCCAAAATCCTCCGCGCGCTTCCGGTGCGTGACAGCACCCGCACTTTGTCACCCGTTTCATCATCTCAGGCTATTGTGACATCTCTGAGTGACATGTCCGCTCTGTGTGCCCACGCGCGTTACCACCTGCATCAAGGTTGCACCTAACTAACCCATGTGCGGAGCCGAAAGGTTCTCAGCCTCACTAAACCCGAAGGCATGAACCGAAATCCCTCGGCTATTATATTACAGTTACGAGCTGTTGTCTGTTTGCTTCATCATTGCCTTGATGTTTCAAAAATGTACCATAGCTGTAGACAATAGAACTGCTGTCACAACATTCTGCTCTTTCGACACTTAAATTTGTATTTCTATATTTCCACTCTTTTTTTTTTTGCTTTTATTTTCCTTCACAGTCTCTTCTTCTTTCGCCCTTTCCTCTTGTTGATCTATTTACTCTTATTTCTTAACTCTACAAAATATCTTATGTTCTCATGAAGGATTTAATTAAATAACGAGGATATATTAATTTGAATCCGTTCTCTCTGTTTTGGTTATCAACATTTCCTTTTATTTTTTTCTCATATATATGTACACAGTGTTACATTTATCATCAATAATTTTATCAAGTATGATGTTACTTTTTTTCTCATTCAATAATTATTCATTTTGACATAATTTATTGAAGTTGTTAAAAAATGAATAATAAGTCGAATATTTTTTAAAGAAAAGATATTTTATTTTGCAGAAAATATGTTAGTAATCTTTTAAAACTTTCTTTTATCGTTCGTATATTATAACATAAATAACAATTTGCAAATTAAGAAACCGTATTTGCAATTATAAAATGACAAATAATAGATTCAAAAACATCAAAAAATTCAAGTTCGATTTTTTTTCTTTTGTTGTTTTGTTTTTTTAAAGGAACTGTTTTTATATCCCAACTACGGAAAACAAATTGTCTATGCGAAAAGAATAGTTTAAAGGAAATATTTTTTAAAACGTTACAATAAATGCACAGTAATGTAATACGTGACTTTAAGAATATTATAAGTTTAATCCACTTCTTAGTTTTGAAGGGAGTTGGGTTTCTCGCACCTTTCCTGGGGATACACTTATTCCAAGCCACGCTTAGAAGGCATGTTATCCTGCAGGATAAGACGCCAGGTCAATTATTTTAAGTGGCGTTTAACAGGTTTTAATTCGGAGATTTCCTCCTAGACTAGTTGCCTCACCAAGGCTGAAGAACCTAGTTTGCCCTATATATATATATATATATATATATATATATATATATATATATATATATATATATATATACGACGATTAATATATATATATATATATATACTTGCAAATACGCACACGCACACACACACACACGCAAAACACACACACACATACACACACACACACACACATAGTTGGCAGACCAGAGTCGAGTGCTACTCAAAGGCTCCCTTTTCAAGATCTACTATATCTAGGTCTAAAGATGGCGTTTTCTTTTCCCTAGATTGCTCCACTTATTCTTGATCCTTCCTAATAATGCTGAGTGTAAAACAAGGAGGCCTTAAGTACAATGTTTTCGGGTCTTTGGTAGGACATGATCTGGTATTTAACCCCAGCTACTCGGACCGTTCACGAACACTCTAACCAATATGCCACTTTGTATATTGATATACATATATTAACACATATATGCATAGTTACACACACACACACACACACACATATATATATATATATACAAAGTAGAAAAGTATTAACATGATATGACTATCGGTTTGGTGTTTTTTACTTATTATTGTACTCAACAATATTTGACCTTAGAAAATTGTGAGGAAAACAGTTTTTTTGAGAGAAAAAGTTTTGATTTTTTGCTTTGTTTTTTATAGAAATTTTCATATGTTTCAAAAACATCGATATGGTATAAACAAAACGATAAAATATGAAAATTTACTGAATGAAAATTCTTTTCTCGAGTACAGGTGTCTACTACTGAATTTCACATAATTTCTACTTTAGTAATCTTCTGGCACTGAGCTCTTTATTTCAGAGACTTATATTAAGTCAGAGCTGGTGCCTTTCAAATTAGATGAGAGCTTGACAAATCGAATGCAGTTTAATTCCATACGAAAAAGTCTTCCAACTAATTCTTTTTATTTTCTTTTGTGGTGGGGAGGATGAGTATTTCCTTTTTGCAGGAGATATAATCTGTATCTAAACTGCTGATGGGAGGGACAGGGATTTTTATCCGACCTCGTATATATATGTATATATATATATTAATGATAAAGCTGTTATATATATATATATATATATATATATATATATATATATATATAACAGCTTTATCATTAATATTGAGCACTCTGTTTAATGATACAGCAAAATTTGGTCCACCGTTACCTCATCAATGGAGGTAGTAATAATCATAAACTATTACAATATATATATATATAGATAGATAGATATTAATCACACGTCTAATGCCAAGTTAGACGCTTTAAAATCTCACTTTCTTTAACCCTGGCATTTCTTTTCTTCCCTCAGTATCTCTAATCTGCCCCATTTACTTCATAAGCTATTCATCCAGCAATCGATACTTAATCACTTCAATCAAGTTGGTGCCATTGGCCATTTAAAAACGTCGAACAGCCAATCAGCAAAGGAAAAATTGTAGAAAGCGACAAACATTTTCTGCGGCAGATCATTCAATCAGATCTTGGCTCGTTGGTCGTTGGTTCGATAGGTTTTTCAAACTTCCTTGATCTATCGATTGATTTTCGTATATCGACCTGTTAAATTAAGATAGAAAATAGCACTGGACGATGCGTTATTTTTTTTCTTTTTCAAGGGCAAAATAGCTAGCTCTTTGTTCCTTAATTTGATTTTATTCTATTTTTAACCCTCTCTTTAATGTTTCCAAGTCTTTCTACCGGTACTTTTTACACATTTTAGGATTTCATGTAAAAGGTTGACTCTTTCTTGCTTAAACTGTTACATCGATTTTCCTTCTATAGATATTTTAACCTCTTAATTCTTAAACATTTTTTATAGAATGTTGAGATTTTGCTCTTACGAAATAACGTTTCTACAACGCAAGCAATATGAAGAATTTTTTTGAAAATATCGATACAGATCAAATTGTGACCTTCTAATGAGTGTAAATGTTATATATTTAGGTGTTTCAGTTGATTGTTTTAGTAGTAAATTGTTTCCTGTTGTCCAAACCGAGATAGCATTAGACGTTTAGGTTAAAAATATAAATGAATTAGCACCAAATCGGCTATGATAGGTGGAAGACCTAAAGAGAAGAGTTCTGTGAGCGGACGCGGGATACAAAAGAGAAAATGGATAAGTTGAACAGAAGACTCGATGATAAGAAAGGCCGAAAATTAGGGTACCCATTTTGGAGTTAGCTCTGTGAAGGTGTCTCACACAAGATAGAATACTGTGTAACCACAGAAAACCAGAAATATAATATCATGGTCTTCGTATGATCACTTTCTTTCTCTTTTTCTCTTCTCACAACGGTTTATTTCTCTTCGTCTTTTTAAAGCGGTTGACCCAGTTCATACTCTGTTTTTTCTCTTTTTAGTGACTAGCAACAAGGGTTTTAGCAAATAAACGTTTGTGTTAGTGAACCAAGACAGTTTTTTGGTGTATTCATCACTTTTTCTCAGGGCAAGGTTACAAGGGGATCGGAGGGGAACTTAAGACATAGAACTTTACCCATAGACCAGTTAGAACTGTGGTGATACAAATGTCAATTTCGTGCCGTTGAGCTACATCGGTATGCTGACAACCGTGGTGATGCAAGCATCTACTTGGAGTTAAGCGTTACATAAACCACACTGAACTTACTCCGACCCACTGCAAGTGACCCTTTCTGACACCTAAATTTTCTGAAGAATAAATATTTTACCGAAAAGAAAAAAAAATGTTCCCCTGTTTCTAAGATAGATGCTTATGCTAATGGCCTTGTTGAAAGTAACTTCAATGTAAAATTACCTTGAATTATTTAGCAATGCGGGGAGCTTGATAATTAGTATTCGAATAGCTTCTAGAAAAAGCTTACAAACACCTGTAAAGGAGAATTGGTTTGTAATCTACAGGATTGTTGTAGTATTACGATTCTTCGAACTATTATCCTCATCTTTATTTATGTCTGTACATAAATAAAGAAATCGGTGTTTTGTGGTACACAAATATTCAGTATTCTACGCAAATCACTTTTGCTAGTAGTCCACCAGTTCATATCTTTAATAGCACAGCTGTTTCTTCATACAACGAGATCAATAATATATTGAGAGTCCATGATATATATATACATATATATATATATATATATATATATATATATATATATATATATATATATATATTCTGCACAAGTAAACAATATATATATATATATATATATATATATATATATATATATATTGTTTCCTTGTGCAGAATATACGCAAAAAAGGAATCATGATGAATTCACAACATACTTTAAGGCTTGAGTTTACTTAAATCGAATACAGGATTGATATGAGATAAAAATATTGTACCCTAAGACTGTGTTTGTGAATGTTCTACGAATACGTTTTAATGTACTAAAGTACGTATGTTATAATAGCAATGTACATTTCGGAGAAATACTTAGATATGTACGAAGTGTACTGTTCTATGGTGTTGTGTTCAACGTAAAACGTAGTTATTAGCGTGAAAATCTCTATTCATGGTGTGCAGTATCTGCTCAGTGCCACGGAATATTACGAATGGCAAGAAAAAAGCTGACATGACTTGTTGTTTAGTCAGGTGCCAAAAATTGCAGGTTTTTCGCTAATTTGTTGTCGAAAGAAAAGAGATTGGGTATTTCGCGCGCTTGTCTTATATACTGATTTGATAACGTCGCATACAGATTTTTGTATTTTTCAGAATGACTTATTTTATTTTTTGTTCATCGTCTATTTTTTCTTTAGTTTTGTCTTCCCTTTCTTTTCTCTTTTCGTCTCTCTTTTCTTCTTTTGTTTTTTTTTCTTTCCTTCTTTTAATGATTTTCTTGCTTTTCCTACTGTTTTTTTTCCTAATATATTATTCTTAGTCTTAAATCTAAATGATATTTTTTCTTTCTACTTTATTTTTCTCCGGCATTTTTTTCTTTTTTCCTTTTCTTTCCTCCGTTATTCTTTTGTTCCTTTTTCTTTTCTTTTTCTATTTTTTTTCTACTTCGTTTGGTCTTTTAATATTTTCTGAATCTTGACTTCATCTCATTTTATCTATTCTTCATCCTTTATTTTTCATTTGCCTTTTTTTCTTCTTTTCCGCCTTTTCTTTCCTTCCTTTCCTCGTGTTCTGATTCTTTTCTTTTCTTTTTTTCTCCTTCTTTCATTTTTATCTTCTTCTTTTTAATAAGATTTTATTTATTCTTGCCGTATTTCTTTTATATTCGTATAAATAAAAATAAATCTGTTCTATCGATGGATGGGACTACTGTATCCATCCCACGTCCAATAAGTGTGAAGTTTGAAGTTTCTTTTACTCGATTAGCTATACTACAATCTGAATATTCTTTTAAAGTTTGGACTTCAAAACTAATATATTTGATTTAATACATTCATATTAAGGGACTCTCATTTTTTACTTTTAATCTTAGTAGAGAACCCTTTTTTGTTTGTTTCTTTGTTTAATGGCATATCAACCATCGTAGGTTATTTAATGTCAAAGCCATTC
The DNA here is from genome assembly GCA_963585895.1 of Sepioteuthis lessoniana. Classification (NCBI taxonomy): domain Eukaryota; kingdom Metazoa; phylum Mollusca; class Cephalopoda; order Myopsida; family Loliginidae; genus Sepioteuthis; species Sepioteuthis lessoniana. Next base: position 54,128 of record CAUZXS010004085.1, read on the forward strand.
TCGTAGAAGAACAGTTGTGGTACTATTTAACCCATAGCTGGGAGGATAAGGGGGTTCATACCTTTCCCCAGGGTGTTTGCCCGAAAGTGAACGTAATAGCTCGACTGAAATACGAACTCGCCTATTACGATTCCGCAGTCCATCGCTTTAACCATTACACCACGAGGACACCCCCAGTAGAAAAGGACTGGTACGATTAAATCTTTTAGGCAGAAAAAATCTTTATTTATCTCTAAACTTGAAAAATTTTCAGAGGTCGTCATTCTGGATTATCAGGATTTTGATGATAAGATGATTATCCGAAAAGACATTTCTAACGTTGTATAACTAGGCCCGGTGGATACAACTGATTCTACCATCAATGTTACAATAACCTCTTGTAAAATGGGCTAAAAGTGACACTCTTTCTACTTATTTTGCTAACCGAAGTAGATCAACTATTACTATTTGTTTACATCTCTATGGTTTGTATAAAATCAATAAAGATAGTTTTCCATTTAGTCACATATTATCTATTATTGTGTCTTCACGGCATAAAATTGCTAAATTGCAAGGTACAATATTGTAACCAGTTTTGGAACAGTAAAGCCTTTATTGTATTAAAAACTCCTTCAGTTCTTCGAGTTTTATATAAAAATTAGCTTTGTACAGACAAATTTACATGTTCCTTTAATACATTTACTCTTTTCACCTCTGTCTCTCTGATAGAAACTATCGATATATTTGCTGATGGTTTATATCGTTGTCATTTGTCACTCACCCATTTTGGTGAATAATTTCTGACACTGATTATTTCAACTTAATCGTTATATAGAGCAGACATTAAATAATAGAAAGTAGCAAACTAGAATAACATTTTTTTGAGAATTATGAGTTAGTAAACGTCGTGAGGAAAATGGCATTTATGAATTCTTTGTGGTCATCACTCTTATAAGGAATAGTAACAAATGCATAAGCCCAAACACTATACGAAGACTAGAATGTTACAAAAGGTCAGTTTTTACGTTAATTACGCTAGTTAAATTCAGAATTTTCCTTCTAAACTAGTCGTGAAATCAAGTTCAGTCTGCCCTTTTATTCATTTATTGTTTGGAGAAAAAAGCTGGATTTATACCGTTCCAAAAACTATTAGGTCTACATGAAATTGAGCTTGATTTGAACTCTAGTCACCGGGTCCATTTCCTATGATGATAATTATTACCCAACAACCGTAAACATAACAACGGCTAATTATTTTTTAATTATTACTGAGATGAAGCCTAATGATTTTCATCTCTTAGAATATTAGGATTATTGTCATCATCTTTATAACGTTTCGACCGATACGTTCTTCGGCCTCGGTCAGGTGTATAATGTCGAAACCGGGATCCTACACTGAACACTTCATTTAAACCACATGAGTATTTTCTTCAAAATCTATTAACCATGACCGAGTCCAAGTATTTAGCTGCGATAATTGTTATTATACATTAAGCGGTGTTGAACCATAGATAAGATCCTATCAGGTGCTACCACAGAGTGGACTTGGGAGCGATGGCAATGAAGGAGTACTCCGCATTTCCCAAAGCTCCAGTATTACTGGAACCTCACCATAAGATTGTTTAGTGTTATATCCAGGACACATGTTGTTGGGAGGGGTTTCTTACCCCTCAGCAGAGAAACATTCGGTGTATTGTACAACTCCAGACGACTGGACACTATTTCGGACTAATACCCGTAGAGAATGTTTGAACTTCCTAATCCTCCTTCACTCTGAATTATATAGTAACACTACCGTTCTTCTAAGAGGATAGATTTGGCACCTAGAAATTATGATGTACCATTAAACAAACATACAAAGAACAAGACAATATAAGGTTGCTGCAGATGGGACATCAGTGTATTCTACTGCCCCAGCTGACATACTGAGCCTTTCGTTCTTGTTATCTGGTATTTCATTGCCATTAACCTCAAATCCACTTTAACCCGTAGATGTGGCATTTCATACAAGCTATATCTATTGTTCAAATATACTTGTTTTAAAAATGTTTTCTATCAATTTTTATGTGTAATTAGTCAAAGATTATGGGTCATTGGCGACAAGGTTCAACTTTCTCTGACATATCGTAAATACCCGCTTAAGAAAGTTGGCTGACCTTTGTCGAGAGGGACCCGAAGGCTCACTTTTCAATCGTGTAAGGGGGAGTGCTACGCCGTTTCCTAGAATTCTCCATCCACTCTTGATCTCAACCTTCTCATATTTACCAATCCCTCCGCTCGGGCAGGATATGACACAAGGTCATTTTTAAGCGGAGTTTGACAGGTTTGAATTTAGAGTTTTCCTTCTCCTAGACTAGTTGTCTCAACAAGGCTGAGGCGCCCAGTCTGTCCTACTATTTACCCATAGCTAGTGGGAGAACAATTGGATTCGTACCTTTCCCAAGGGTATTAGTGCTATTTGAAATGCAAGCAGTCTCGTCCAGGATTTGAACTCGGGTCGCCATGTCCTTTTCCTACGACGATAACCATTACAGGCACCTCCTTGATCTCAACCTTATAATGCTGATTGTTAAGCAAGTACCATTTTTTAAATATTTTGTATAACTCGAAGTGGGACTGAACCCCGTTCTCCCGAGTTATTGGCAAACACTAAAAAACATTATTTTTGGATGAACACATGTATGAGAATAGTATGTAGATCCTTGTTCATTGCAAACCAAAATAGGGTTATTATGTGGAGTAATGGATTTTGTAGCTGAAAAATTGCTGCACATAATTGATTTGGTATACTTGCTTTATCCTTTTTAGATTTCGTGGAAATAAATAAGAGTCATTACTTTCTAAGGAGGCGCACTCAACGTAACAGTTATCTTCGTCGGATATTAGAATCAGCGACCCGAGTTGAAATAGTGGACAAACCTGTTAGCATTTCACATCGGCTTAATGCACTTGTTAAAGGCATAAATCCTTCCAGTTATCGATAAATAATAGGTCGGACTGAGTGAAAAAAGATCCCTTAGGAAACTACTAACAAAAACATAAATATGAACACGATTCCCTAAATTGTTGGCGTAGAATTTGTCAAGACGTGTTGATATAACATTACAACAGATCAATCAATCGTAAACTTGAGGAATAAAATAACCCTAGACGTGTTGACATGTCGTTAAATTAATATTTTAATAATATAATTTTGCCACTCACTCAAAATTCTATTACCCACTCCAACAACGCTCTTTTCAATCCACCTTTTTTCTCTCTATCTACAATGTTTTTAATCAAGGCACTCACATTTTAACGGTTATCGCGGTGGGAAACAAACCTAATGACCTGAGTCTAATTCCAGGACGTAGAAGTTTACATTTTAAATAAAGCTAAAAGCCATTGGTAAAGTCAGAATCCAGCTATTCTCCTTCCATTTAAAAGCAAATAGTAGGGTTGATTGGACACTCAAGTATTGGTATGTCAACGGGTCTACGAGAGAGACAATTCCGAATTCCAGCAAAAAGGGCATTTTCATGTTATTTAAACTACTTTCAGAACTCTTTTTCAAATCCTTCTCCCTTTTATAAAAAAAAACTGCATTCATTTTTACAGGTCACCCTTTTTTACACGCCTTTATAATTACCGTCCACTTTATTTGCACCTCTTTCTATACACTTTATATTTTTACCCCACTTCCAGTTTATACTACCCTTTTTAGGCCCCTCATTTAGTCATCTGTATCATTTCATTTTATTATTTCCGTATTAGTTTTATTTCCTTTCTTCTGTTTTTACATTTTTCACTTGTTCATTCTTTCCATTTCTAGATTATCTTCGTTTAGCAGCTTTTTGAACAAAGGAACAATATTATATTCTTTAAATCGAAAGGAAAAAAAACCCATTCCATCCACATAATACAACGCATGCAACCAAAATATATTTCTAAAATGAAATAAAAAGAACAGCAATATTGAGGGTTTTTTTTTTCTTTCATTTCTCAATTCATTTTGAATGTATAACAACATCATTACCAATTTAGACCTTCATTTCAATATGAACATTTTGTCGACAACCACAGCAACAAAAAAATACGAAATTGACAGCCCGAATTGCCGCCCATAAAATGATAGGGACATTTTTATGCTCCCAATGTAAAAAAATAAAACAGTTAGTGAGGGTCACAAAAAGCTTCCCTTGACGTCCCGACTGATGGTGTTATTAGAATAGTTTATTGCACTCTTGGTAATTCACTGCAACGATAAAAAAAAAGAACAGAACAAAGAGACATAGAGATGGAGAAAAAAAAAAAAGAAAGAAAAAGAAAGCAAACAGATTAAAAAATATAGAATTTGTGTCGGTGGAACGGAGGATGCTTAAAACGTAATCCAGCTATAACTAACGAAAATAATTGATAAAAAATGTCTCTCAGAAATAGCAGTGAGTTTCATTCTATTCACATAACCATCGAAAGGCAGAGAGATAAACACTACTATAAAAGTCAGAACTTCACACACATATATATACATACATATATATATATATATATATATATATATATATATATATATATATATATATATATATATATATATATATATATGCCAGTCGACGAGAGCTTTAGAATCCGGTGACTACATCTCTGCAGAAGAGTAAGACCCCCTCCCAATAACGAGTGTCTAGAGTACGACGGTAAAACATCTACTGGTGAGGCTCCAGAACTGGAGCTTTGGGGAATGCAGAGGGCACCTGCATTTGTCCACCCTGACTCGGTGTGGTTGTTCCTGTTAGAGTATTATCTAAAGGTCAAACAGAACTATTCAATCATTTAATATACTTGAAATTATTTAGCCATGTGTAAATAAATTATAGCAATACTTAAAATCATGTAAGTGAGTCCATAAACTAAATGATAATAAATGACATAAGAAAATAAATCCAAAGGATTGATATGCAATAAGACATAAACAAATCAACCCATATATATATATATATATATATATATATATATATATATATATATATATGTATATATATATATATATATATATATATATATATAAGGGGTAAATTGAATTAAATACAACATTATGTAAATATGAAAAATCAAGATAATCAAAGGATGTATTAACTATATTTGAATAACATTCCTCGTTTAATCTTATGGTTTTTGAAACCAGGTTAAAGCAGATATTATCATGCGATGTTGTCTCATCTGAAAATGATGCTATCTCATTTAAAATTAATTTTTCGGATGGGATGAGACAACATCATATCCGATCGCCTCTGGATATATTGTTTTATCATACATATATATATATATATATATATATAGAGAGAGAGAGAGAGAAAGAGAGAGAGAGAAGTGTGGGGAGAGAGAGTGAGTGTGTTTATTGTCGACTTAATTGTGGAGAAGAACCAAGTTGATGTTTTTGTTTAACTGTAATTGAATTATCGGTTGGAGATTTTTAGAAGGTAGATCTTGTCGGTATGTTTAAGCCAAACTCATCTGGACCAATAATTATACACGTTGGTTGTCTTCTCAGGAGAATTGAATCGGTGATAGAAATTAAATGAATATTAAACATCGTTTATATATTAAGCATTCATTAACCTATAATTCTACTTCAGGTACAGCAAATTAACCCAAAACGTTTGTCATAAACAAGATTCTAAGTAGGACACACCTGATTTAAGAGATAAAGTCTCTTCGCCTAATTACGTACATACGGCTAAAAACCTGAATTAGTTTTGTTTGGGTTTGTGCATATCCATTATAGGTTATTTAATCCCAAATTCATTTTTATATATATAAACAGTTCTATTTAAAAACTTTCAGTTTAGCATAAGTTCACTGTTAAATATAAACAGTTCTATTACAAGTAATACTGTTTAGCATAAGTATACAGTTCTATTTGATCATAGACAGAACCATATCAGGTATTACCACTCGGGGCCAGAGAGGAGAGGGGGGCAATGGCAATAAAGGAATACACTGTATTCTCCAGAGCTTCAGTATTACTGGAGCTCTACCATTAATTTGTTTAGTAGTGTCGTAGGATCAGGACACTCTTTGGTCGAGTCTTTACAATCTGAAGAGATGCAGTCAGTGTATTTTGCAGCCCCAGCCGACTGGCCCATAAAAATCTGAGTCTACCGATATATTTCCGTTAGTAAAGATATTTTTGCTAAAAAATGATTGCAAGTGATTCAACATTTGCATTCATAGAAACATATTGAGCATTGCATAGCCCATCAACGCTGATACGCTATTAAAAAGAAACCAAACCAAGAACAAGAGGTTACTGGATGGAAACTCACTAAAGAGACAATTGATCTACTAAAATCAACTTCCCAGTCGGCTAGTGCAGCACAATACAGCGACTGATTCTTTGCAGATGGGTAAGACACTCCAACAAGTGTCCTGGATATGACACTAAACAATATGATGGTATGGCTCCAGTAATGCTGGAACTTTGGGAATGTGGAGTACCCCTTCATTTCTGTCGCTCCCGGGTCCACTCTGGTCTGTTGTGGTGGTGCCTGATTGGGTCCCAACTATTGGTCAAATAGAACTAAACTGTGTACTTATGTTAAACTGTATCGTTTGTAATAGCGCACTGTTTTATAACTTGAATTACCTTGACGAGAAAATCCGACAAGCACTTCGCCCGACATGACTGGGTGGCTGTTTTGACCTTCTCAGGTCTCATCAGCAGTGTATACCGTGATCTCCCGCCACTGGAGATCGAAATAGTGATCACAGAATGCAGAGTCGAAATTAATTCAAATTATTATATAATTCTTGCATTTGAAAAAAAATGACTTATCTAGAACTATTTGGACATTTAAATTGTCTACTTACGCTAAACTGAATTGTTTGAAACAGAACTGTTTATAGGTATAAAAATGGATTCGGCATGAAATAACGTACAATGGTTGATATGCCATAAAACCAAGCCAAACCAAACTAAAATCAAATAGAATATTTAGCAAAGGCCAGAGTGTCTGAGTATACTTGCTGCCCCTCAAAATCCAGTAGAAGACTAGCATTTAGGGCTGGTATGAAACACTTCCAATGAAAACAGTAATATCTTAATCAAGTATAATCACATGACATAAAACGAATTAATTCCTATTGATTAATTAGCACCTCATTCAATTGTGAATTAGCATGTATCATTTCCTATCATATACAATGAAACATTGTTAGATTATATCAACTTGAAATAAGGCCGGTAGAAAAACATAAACGATGAGCTATTTATTTCATAGTAAATACGATGCGTGCTGTTCAAAGTCTTCATAGACTGAGGCCCGTGGGAGATGCAATAAATAAAAACAGCAAAACATTTTAGATGAAAGAAAACGCTTGTCGAAATAAACAATTGACAATGAGTCCATTAATAAAAAAAGAAGAAACTCATAAAAATAATGATAACAAAAATGATGCCGAGAAAAATAGAATAAATAATGATTGGTATAGTTGTGCTTTATGGCATATCAACTCTTACGAGCTATATAAATCCCATTTATGTATGTATATATAATTTGTAAGCGAATATTTTCTTGGTAGCATTTTCAAACGACTCAGAGTTTGTTCGTTTCCCACATTTAAATGGTCTCAAGTATTGCTATCGAATTCAAATAATTCTGCTTGATATTAAACACTTATTTAGACAACGTTGAAAAGTTTCAATATATCTATCTAATATAAATACTTCTTGTTAGCATACTCTAAAATTATTTTAGGTAAAGTTTTTTCGCATTAGTAATTTTATTTCTAAAGTATTACTATCAAATATAAACAATCTTCACACCTATCTAGGGTTTTAAATAATAATAATAATAATGTAGACGTTTTAAGCGACTAACAAGTGACATGTCTCACGAGAAAATGTAGACGTGGTTAAGAAAAGGAAGGATGAAGAGGAAAACTGAATCTCTTTTAATTAGGACACAAAAAAAAAACACCATAAGAACCAATTATATCAAAGGAAGAATAGATGAGACGCAATAAAAGAGCAGGTGTAGTTTATGTTTTGATAGAGACGAACGATCAATCACATGCTTATTGAATGCAGCAAACTAGCACAGAAAGAGTATAAGACTAGGCACGATTGGCTGGGGAGGGGGATCCACTGGGAGTTATGCAAGAAATTTCAATTTGACCATACGAACAAAGGGTATATGCATAACCCAGCATCTGTCCTGGAAAATTAGACGCACAAGTTTTGGATTTTGTTATATGAACGGATCGCCTAATCTCGGCCAGACGACAAGACCTTATGATAATCAACAAAAAAGAGAGAACTTGCAGAATTGTGGACATTGTTGTTCCAGCAGACTACAGAATAAAATTGAAAGTATGTGAAAAGAGGGAAAAGTTCCTCTACCTTGCTAGGGAACCTAGAAAAACCGTGGAACATGATAGTACCGGTTATACCAATTGCTGTTGTTGCTCTTGGTACAGTCACCAAAGGATCAGTAAAAGGACTAGAGGACTTTGAAATAAGACGTCGAGAGGAGACATTCTAAACTACAGCATTGTTGAGATCGACCAAAATACTGAGAAGAGTCCTGGAGACTTGAGGAGATTCGTTGTCACTCGAATTCCTGTGAAACACCATCAGCTAACGCTGATGTGGAAAATTCTCAAAGAGTAAAATAATAATAATATTAATAATAATAATAATAATAAGGTGAGGTAAATACCTAGACCTAAAATCAAACTAAACAGAGAATGGAGCAAGAAGTTGAGACAGTGATACCAATTGTACTTGGAGTACTAGGAACAAACCCTAAAGTATTAGTAAAGGGACAGGAAGATTAGAATGTTAGAGCCCAAGTGAAGACCATCAAGACTAGAGAATTATTAAGATCAGCCAGAATATTGAGAAGAGTCCTGGTCTTTTGATGAAACTTCCTCTAACTCAAACTCGAGTGAAGAACCATCAAATAACGCTGGGGAGAGAAAAACATCTCTAAGGCATAAAATAATAATAATCCTTCGTAAATGACTGAACTCGTGGGACCGTCACCAGTATTACGGCACCGGGTCAGAGTGGACCTGAGAGTAAAGGTAATCAATTGTGACACGATGCGTAGCAATTCGTTTCCGTTTGTGTTGGCGCCTCTAAGACGATTTCTTCGTCTGTTTTGGCGCAAAATCCAAACAAAGGTCTTGAGCTCGACATCTCCCACGAAACCGGAAGTGGAGGAGGGAAGGAAGGTCTCAGCGAAGACGGAGAGATCTAGTTGACATAGCAGAGAAAAAGAGACCAGTCTGCTTGAGGTTGCTGTCCAGGGAAGGACGGTCAGCGGAAGGAGGCAGTGTGAATAGACAGTCAAAGTTGAGTTAGCATTCGTAGTGGCTTTGTAGAAGTTTCACGCATAATAGACGCCTGCAATAGTATACAAATTCACGAAGATCTGCACAAAAGTGTCACATAGACTTTCTCTTTCTTGCACATGGATCTAACCCAAGCCCGTGTTGGTTCGTTTTTCTTTCTTCCACCCTCTCGGTTGAATTTTGCGTATTTGTAATGAAATGTGTGATACACCTAGTCGGGGATGAGAAAAAAAAACAATAGACGAATCACTGGCCGTGAGAAGTTTGGTTAAACGACTTTGATATAGTCGGGGGTCGGCCGCCCAGGGGTGTTGTCACACAATGGATATTAGCCAAACTGCAGAGATTGAGTCTCATCAAAAGTTGAAGTTTAGTGTTTTATCTTAGAGCTTCAAGTATTTCTATCTAATTCTTTGTTTTATCTTAGAGCTTCAAGTATTTCTATCTAATTCTTAAATCTATTTAATAGTAATCATTTGTTTTCACGCTGTTTAAAAGGTATTAAATATTGCTATCTCAGTGCATCTGACAATCAACTATGGTCTTCTGGTACTTTTCAAATAAAATAAGGTTACCTAAAGAACAATTTAAAAAAGGGGGCGGAACAGTCATATCGGTTTTAGAGCTAGATGACCAGCCGATTGTTCGGATCAGGAATCTCCGATTGCCCGAAGGAGAGTATTGCCATTAAACGTGACCACTTCGGTTGCCTGGTGACTAACTGCTCAGTCAACAAGATCTCGTTTTAATCATTGTGGTTTGCTATCCACGGCCAGTAAATAGCATCGTCGGAGTGGGGTCATATCAGAGGTGATAACTGCGTATTATAATACGTATATTGCACCTCTGCAGTGGGATAAAACAACCGCTCAAACGTTGGTATCTACTGGTTGTTGGGTATTGAACATGGTGGTGAAATAAATGAGCTTAAGATGTTTATTTTTTGCATCCGCAACTTAATAGCTTTATCTTGCAAAGTTGGTCAAAAGACATGATGTGGTCAAAAGTGATATGTTTTATTTAATTTAGTTTTGTTTCTTTTTGTTAGCCTGAATCAATCATCGAGGGTTAATCAATGCTAAATCACTCCTTAAAAAAGCACAGTTATTGTACTACTTATTGTTTAAGCAGGAGGATAATACAGATCATATCTATTGGAATCATTCGTAAAACGCTGGACTGCGGAATTGTAGAAGTGAGTTCGAACTCCCGTCGCGCTATTACGTTCATTTTCAGACAAATCCCCTTGGGAAAGGTATGAAGCCCCTTATCTTCCCATCTATTGGTTAAATAGTACCACTCCTGACCTTCTAGAAGGATCGATTTAGCTTTGAATAACCCAAGAGGGTTGATATGAAATTAATCAATCTAACCAAACCACACCTTTTCCAAAGGTATTAGTTGCAAAGTCGCGGTTGATCCTGTTAGTAATTACGTCAAGAGTATTTCTCCATAAAGTTGTCTTCTCACGCTAAAGTGGACGTATATATCACATAATACACAATTACAGGTTTTAAAGTTACGATACACATTTCATAAAAGTTTGTCAGCACTCAGTTATTTAGTTCTGAGTATTCCTATCAGACAGCAAAAATTTACAAGCAATCATATATTGTCTTGTTTGTATCTTTGTTTAATGACATATCATAATTTCTGGCTAATTCAATACCAAACCGATCCTCTAAGAAGAACATTAGTGATACTAGATCAGACAGAGTGAAGACAGATTAGGAAGTTCAAACATTCCCTACAGATATTAGTCCGAAAGAGTGCCCCATCGGCTTGGGCTGAAGAATACATCGATTGCTTCTCTGCAGAGGGGTAAGACCCCGCGCCCGACAACATGTGTCCTGGATATGACAGTAAATAATCTGATAGTGAGGTTCTTGTAATGCTGGAGCTATGTGAAATGCGGAGTACCCCTTCAATGCCATCGTTCCAAGGTCCGCTCAGTCGCGGAGTGGTAGCACCTTATAGGGTCTTATCTAAGGGTCAAATAGAATTAAAGTGCGTACTTATGCTAAGACTGAATTATTTGAATTACAACTGTTTTTGTATGCCAAACTGAATTGTTTGAAATGAAACTGTTTTTTGGCATTGAAACTGTATTTACCCTAGACTGAATTGTTTGGAAAAGAAGTGTTAGACAAAACGGAATAGTTTTAAATAAAAATAATTTAGACAATTATTCTGTACTTTTGTTAAACTGTATTTTTAAAAATAGAACTGTTTATTCGTATAAAAATGAATTTGGTATTAAATGACACACAAAGGTTGATATACCATAAAACCCAACCAAACTAAATCAAACCAAATTGTCCGAAAGAGAACGAAATTGGCTGACTGGAGTTCAAAGTACTAAGATGTCTCAGGTTAGCTACCTTGTAAACAGGTCTTGCCTTTAATTTCAAGTAACATGCAATAGTACAACTTGTAGTAAACAATTACAGCCAGGCCAGTCTATTGGGGCTGTAGAATATACTGTGTATTTCTGCAGTGGAGTAAAATGCTATCAACAAGTTTCCTGGATTGTGAGATTCCAGTAATTCTGGAGCTTTGGTGAATGCAAAAGAGCCCTTCATTACAATTGATGCCAAGTGCACTCTGACTCTGAATGGTAGCAACAAATAGGATCCTATATGTTAGTCCTATCTATGGATCCTATCTAAGGGACAAATATAACTGACATTTCAATTGAGTGTAAATAAATGACTTATGAATTTAATGAATTGTTGAAATAGAACCGTTTGATCAATGAACTGAATGAACAAATGGCTGATGCTTAATTGAATTATTAATTATACATAGCAATACGATTTTACTTTAAAAATGCTAAATTGAATTGTTAGAAATAAAACTTTTTGATCATTTAACTTTGTGTATCCACAAAATGTTTTACAAATCATATATTTTATATATAGAGAATGTTCGCCAATGGTCCAGTAGACCGGGATTTAATCCAGGGTCGAGTCATATGCCAAAAATGAAACTTGATGCCGCCACGCTGAACACTCAGCATTACAAGGTAAGAATCAAGGGTAAAGTGGAGCAATCCAGAGAATGGAGTAGCGCCATCTCTTACACCTCGGTGTATTAGCTATTGAAAAGGGAACCTTCAGGTAACCCTCAATTAAGGTCACCAATTTTTTACTATATATATATATATTATAAGCGTGTGTGTTGTCACTAAATCACTTTGTGGGTTTGTGTCGAACTAAGTGCAATTTAATATGGAGAGTGCTCAATATATAGGATAGACCTATTATATAATATATATATATATATATATATATATATATATATATATATATATATATATATATATATATATATATATATATAATGGAATATAGACTGAGATCCCTGGGTTTCATGGACTTTTTTGCAAAACAACAATCATCATGCAGTTAATTTTCGATTAATTTCATTTTCTTAACTGCCTGATGATTGTTGTTTTGCAAAAAAAAACTCTATGAAACACGGGGTTGCAGTCTAAATTCCATGTATTATATATATATATATATATATATATATATATAGAGAGAGAGAGAGAGAGAAAGACAGACAAAGAGAGAGAGAGAGATAAAGAGAGAGAGAAAAAATAGAGAGAGAGAGAGGATGTGGCATTGAATAACAATGGTTGATACGCTACAAAACCAAACCAAATAAATTATAGCTTCAAGTGTCATGTGTTAACACATTATTTGCACACAATTATTTGGTGTCATGTATTCCGATCTAAGAAATCATATTAAAGCCTATATTTTTGACCAAATTACTGCTTCTAGGGATTAATGGCAATGAAAGGTTGTACTCATATACAGTAAAACAGCAGAAGTGGAGCCTCACCACCGGGTGACGTCTACTGTCATAAGTAGATTACGTCTTTTGAAATAGATTTACCCCTGTGCAACGGATAAAGCCGGCTGTTTCTACGTTCCCATTACCGACTGGATAGATTATTGGACTTAGTAGTAGTAGTAGTAGTAGTAGTAGTAGACAGTGTAGTAGTCGTAGTGGTAGTAGTATTTTTGTTGTTGTTATTGAGAAATGAGGTAGAAATATTTAAAGATAATTTTCTATCCATGGTTGAGAAGGAAAGTTAATTTATAAGAAAGAAAAGAAAAAAAATGGAATGAAGTATGAGAATAAGGGAAAATAAGGAAAAGAAAGAGGAGAAAAAAGAAAAAAGGTGAAGGAAAGGATTTTTTAGTGGACAGATGCCAAAAATAAATGAGTAAATCAAAGAATCAATGTGTCCCGTTCGAGAACAGAACTTCTTTCTTTCTTCTTCTTCTTCTTCTTCTTCTTCTTCTTCTTCTTCTTCTTCTTCTTCTTCTTCTTCTTCTTCTTCTTCTTCTTCTTCTTCTTCATTTATTTCTGATTCTTTTCCCTTAAACTCACTCCCCTTTTTCTTTGATCTTCTTTATCTTCCCCCCACTCCTTACTCTCTCATTATACTCATCTTTCTTCTTCTTTTGATTGTCCTTTCTCAACATCATTATTCTTTAACTTGTTCTTTTATTCTATCCAAACTCTTCTTTCCACCACTGACTACTATCACTCCTCCTCCTTCTCCATCTTCTTTCATTATTCCTTTTTTCTTATGATTTTTCCCTATTAATCTCACACGTTTTTAACTTATCATTCGCCCGTTTACTTCTCTTGCTTAATTATATTTTCTACTGCCTCCTCCTTTATTAAATCTTATTCACATTTAGATTCCATCTCATTCTATTTAACAATCTTCCACCCGTTTATCTTATTCTCTTTTACATCCGATTCTTTCCTCATTGTATTTCATTCTCTTTCAACCTCTTTTCTGTCTTCATTCTTTATTACATTTTATATATGCTTCAACCTTCGACTTATTTCCGACTTAATTTTTTTCTTAACTTTTCAATACTTAACTGCTTTTCTTCTCTTTTTTAAGATTTGCAATTGTTTCTTGACAGAGGTTTTTGTTTCATTCGCTCCTTTCTTAGTTCCACCACGACTTCATCCGATTTTTTCGACTCTTCTTTGTTCGTGAACTATCTAAAAATATTTCTTGCGAAGACTTAGTCAAAAATACCTTACTTGTCTTTTAAGCTCACCGAAATAACTAGTCTTCGACTCCTAAGCTTGCCTGTCACAAAAACGCAGCCATTTATGATGGAACCATAACTACTACCTCGAAAAAATATATAAAAGAAAAAAGCTCCCCAGACGACATTTTTGTCTGACACACTTCTTTTTATCATACAAGTACCGTTTTGTCTTTATGCTTTCGATTCTGCTTTTAAATCATTCATAACTATTTTCCTCGTTTTATTTCGATTCATATATTGTTCAAGACGATCACAATAAAAAGTGTCAATTTTTTGATGCAATAAAATATTTATTAGACTTTGATTAATTTAGACCAGTCTTGTCGAAGTTATACGGTCACGCTTCTTTGCTTTTTATATAAGAGCATTTAAACTACTATAGCTTCGAACTTTTTGAGATCTTATGCCCGTGTAATAAACATAAAAAAATGACAACTGAACTTATTATAATGCTGACTGGAACATTGTAAGCGAATGGTACCAGGATGCAAATAGATAAGTTATCAATGAATAAAAATGGCCATCCTGATTTTCCAATTAATTGCTTTTGGCAGCGTGTGCAAACAAGTACGTTAATTTTTTTTTCATTTTTGCACAAAGATTAGTGGTATACATTTTTCGTAGTTGTGAAATTGTTAAACAAGTTATATATATATATATATATATATATATATATATATATATATATATATATATATATATATATATATATATATCAAATAAATACTTATTAAATAAAATAAAATATTTGAACAGGAGTTTATATATACATACATATATATCATCATCATCATCATCATCATCATGTCGCGCTGGTAGCACGGATATCCCTGACCCTCTCTCGCCACTCCTCCCAATCGTTCATCGCCCTAGGTAGGTCTTCAGGACAACATCCCGTATCCTCACATGGCTGCTGAATGTATGTTCGTGCTGGTCGTCCTGCTTTGGCACGGCCATGTGTGGGGGTCCATAAGAGTACATCTCTTATGAGTTCGTCCCTGCTTCTCTAGCAGTGTCCTGCATGTCTGGTTCGTCTATATATATAAACTCCTCTTCAAATATTTTATTTTATTTAATATAAAATAATATAAAATTAAAAATAAAATGACAGTAATAAAAAATTTGGAAAATAAATTAAAAAAAAATGTTCGAACCTGCTCTCTGTGACACTGTTTTTGAGATTTTTTTTTTTAACAATTCTGATGAAACTTTTTTCCCCTTTTCAATCTATAGTAAAAACGATTTTATTTTTTGAAAAAGATGGAAAAGGAAAATCAAAAAATAATTACGTCTCTATATTTTGAAGCTGAACGCTCTCAACGATAAAATAACACAATACCTTTTTTCATTTGAAAATAACTTTCGGATGATGCATCATAATATCATGTTCAAAAAAAAAGATAAAATGTCGAAAGTAGGCTATTATTTTATAGAAATGAATACATGGTTTGAATGCTTTTTTGTATTTTCACATTATACATACTGATTGATTTATATACATTTTTTCTATACAACATACAGTTGAATTATAATAATTTAGATAATGTTAAACAACTTGATTGTTAATTTTGATGTATATTTAACTGTCATATATCATTGAAACAATTTTTAATCAAGATGGAGGCGAAATCACACAATTGTTTAAATTGAGAAGAAAAAAGCCTATTTTAGCAAATCATGAAGAAAGAAATAGTATCCTGATATTGATGGCATCGTACAAAGGTCAAAAAGCGTTGTTTAACGTGTGATCAGTAGATTTATGGCTGACAAGATACATGAACAAAAACTGAGAACTGAGAGGCCTCCTATAACTATCAAACGGGAAGATCAGTTGATTGTTAATATGCTTTAAAAGACCGTTTGGATACCGCAACGTCAATTTCTCGTGCATTTTGTGAGCAAACAGGAAAGCCAATATCTAGAAAAAAATGTTTTCATAGGTTAAATTAGGAAAAATTCGTGGTTCGGATTTCATGTCGCAAATTTTTGATTTCAAAGGAAATCAAAAGGTTCGTCTTGGCTTCGCCACAGAGCATATGGAGAGGACAGAGAAAAAATGGAACATTGTTCCCTTTATTAATCTAAATTCCACTTGTTTGGATTTAATGGTAAGAGGTTTGTTAGCCGTAAAAATGGGGAAAGCTTAGCCTTCAATGCGATAAGAAAACTGGAAAATTTGGAGGGGGGAATGTAATGTGTGGGGGATAATTTCTTCTGCGGGAAGGACCTATTGTTCGTTTTCACGGTAATATTAATACACCTATTTATAAAGAAATTTTCCGCTAGCATGCTCTTCCTCATTTACGCCATGGGACACTTGAAACTCCAACTTTTATGCAAGACAACGCGTCTTGCCACAAAGCTAAAACTGTGTTAATTTTTGTTGAAAATAAATAAATAGCTGTTATGAAATGGCCATCACAAAGCCCAGATATGAATTCTACAGAGATTGTATAGAAAATCATAGGAAAGAAACGTCCGAAAAATATTGATTTATAGGCTTTTCTGAAAGAAGGATTGGAAAGTATCACTAATACTTTTTCTAAGAAGTTAATTGGTTCATGTGATCGAAATTGCAATGAGATAATCTAATGCAAAGGAAAATTTACTAAATATTGATTTTTCTTTTATTTTATATATTAATCTAATAAGGATTTATGATGTGTTCCTTAACTTTTGACCAGGTCAAAATGTATATTTTTGTTTTTCAGTTGACTATTAATTTACTGTAAAAGAAAATTAAAAAAAAAAAATTAGTTTTAATAAATGCATATAGGTTCCAAGTATATTTTATGAAAATTTAATAAACGTATCTGCACATTTTTTTAAGTAAAAATCATTTGAATATTAGTTGCTGTTCCGTTCTTATGGCCGCAACTAATATATATATATATATATATATATATACTATATATATATATATATATATATATATATATATATATATATATATATATATGTGTGTGTGTGTGTGTATGTGTGTAAATATATATATATATATATATATATATATATATATATATATATAATATATATATATATATATATATATATATGAACGGGCCTTGGCATTAAATAACCAACAAAGACTGATATGCTATAAAATACAAGTAAACCAAGTTTACTCACATTTTTCAAGTGCTAATTACACTGCATAAAAATTAACTGAATCTCCTTAAATTTATTTAAAAAACTAAGTGAAATAATAATGTAAACTTTATAAATCAAAAATTATGTTATAATTTATGACGAAATTCATTTATTGGAGAAGAAGTGCAGTTTCTTCCAAGCAGTGGGTCTGCCACCTAGGGTCTGCCACCGGCCACCTAATTGCACCAGGGGATCACCACACTCTTCAGCACATCCAGGTACACTTTGGTGTTGACTTTCAAGCCGACTTCGAAGATGTGAGGTGCATGATATAGCCCTCTCTTGAAACCACACCAAAGACCATAACTGTAGCCGAAAAATTTGTTTTCATCACCCTGGGCACGTCCCTGTTATTCGTGGCAATCCAGATTTGCATTTTCAGAATGCTGGCAATGGTCCTGTTGTCATAACTTGGATCGGTAGAGAACATGAGTTGTACAGCAGCGCATCTCCGATCTTGGTCGTTGAACATTGTGTCACTTTCAGACATGATAGAAGGCTCCTATCGTTTTTGCGGATTTGTACACAGCTGGCCAACTAGTATATGGTCTGCAACGAAAACAGAAAACTGGGTTTTCATTAAACGGAAATGGAATCATGTCGTCTTTTCTAGGGCGACAATTTTATCGTTCCACCCTGTAAATAAAAATAACAATAAAAACCCAAAGCAGTATTGCAATTGCAAAATTTTTAAAAATTCTATGTCCCGTAAAGAATAAATGCAACCTGAATGATATAAATCAGGCCAATATCTCAACCATTGAAAATAACAGAAATAATAATGCATACATATGTATAACAAGTTTAAACAGGAAAACTCA
>CAUZXS010004086.1:0-10000 GCA_963585895.1 Sepioteuthis lessoniana
CCGGCACGAATACTGAAGGCCTGCCAGAAGGCAAAGTTCTCGTGAAAGGTACTTCTCTGATTTTTTATATATTTGTTTTGTGTACACTACCTTCTGGGTATTGTGACCTTTTTTTTTATTAAATGTAGCAGTTTTTATTGCTGTTTAGTCATACTGCTAAGCTTTATATATATATATATATATATATATATATATATATATATATATATATATATGTATATATATAAAGAGAGAGAGAGAGAGAGAGAGAGAGAGAGAAAGTGAGTGAATGTGTGAGAGTGACTATGAAGGAAATACCCCCCATATCTGAAAATGTCAGTTATGCGGTGACAGTTGACCCAGGCAAGTGGAATTGGTATCTCCATTTGGCCAATGTTTTTGAACGTTAACAAAAAGTCCAAGGTACGTGATAATGGGAAAAATATTTCGTTTTTGTTTAAAGGTTGATTTTCTTTGTTTAATAATATATCAACCTTCTTTTATTACTTAATGCTAAGCCCATACTTGAAGAAGAACAGGGGTGATATTATTTAACCCATAGGTGGGAAATAAATACATTAAAAACGTTACAATATTATAATTCCACAGTTAACGTAATACCGTGACTGAAGATCGAAGTCGCTAAATTCGAGGCTTGTAGCCTAGCAATTAAACCATTACGCTACGGGGACTTAAATAGAAGTCTGCAGTTTTAATTCATTTCATTTTAAAAGGACATCTTCTAGATGGTAGTTTCTGTTTATCATACACTTTTGTTGATGATTTAAAACATTTTTCATCATCTGAAAAATCATGTCTGGCATGAAATTAGTACGAAAAATGATTGCGTTACAATTAAAGATCCCTAATCTCAAAAAAACATTTCAACAGCAAACACATTATTTATCGCACCAATTCATGATCGTGATTGACCATATTTTGAAAAAAATGGAAACGTATGAGCAAGACGGAGATACATTTACCACATGATTAAATTAACTTGCCCAAAGTTTAAAATATGGAAAGATTTTCTGCTTCAACACACACGCACACGCACACACACACACATACACACACACACACACACACACACACACATATATATATATATATATATATATATATATATATATATATATATATATATATATATATATATATACTTAAATATCGAGTATCTTAGAATGTTTAGACACTGTTCGAAATGAAAAATAGTGAACAAAACGTGTTGAAGTGTGAGCTGAATAACTGGAATAAGCGATTATTCTCATATATATATATATATATATATATATATATATATATATATATATATATATATATATATAATCTGGCATCTGCCTTTGTCATTTTTGAATATAATATATTATGGATGATAGATTATTCGACCTTTTTCTTCGGTACAAATATTTCAGGACGTTAGATTAATTTTTCAAAGCATATTTCGTGTTTTGAATTTTTAAATTGGAAAATGCCAGTCAAAGAAAGTCACGTGACACGTTTTGAAAGTATCTGAAGTCTTAAAAAAATTCACAAAAATGAAAGTGAACTGATATATTCTAGCTAGGATTTCTAGCTTTAATTCTGCTACTGGAAAGTTGATTCTGAATTTTAGATCAATAGCCTCACGAAGCTGTTAATTGTTGCAAAGCATACTGGAGCAAGTCAATATTGGAGACTGGTGTTGCTAACTTTGCGTCCCCTTGGGGCGGGTTTATGTGTCCCCAAGGGTATTTTACTTGGGCCCATTCTTTATTTCAGTGTTGTTTTACAGTGCTGGTAATAACGAAGCCTAGTTATCTCCGTCTCCGCTGCTTTTTTAATCCTACACACAGAGACAATGAGAGAGAGAGAGAGAGGCGGGGGAATTAATTTATGTCTTTCTAAAGGGCATTTGGGCGAAGCGAACACAAACTGCCACAGCTGGAATTTTAACTCCGTTCACCGCTCCCATTTTCCGCGCTGTTAACCGTTAAGCAACCCGCACTTTAAAAATGAATAAAGTAATTAAAAAAAAAAAAAAAAGAAAAGAAAGAAGAAATAACTAATACACAGAGAATTACCTAGGATACATTCAATATATTTTTTAACTGTTGAAACGTTGTATTAACAAAAATATGTACAAGCGACGCAACAGATTTTTTTCCTTGGAACTTCAATAAAACCTATTAAGTTTGCTTATAGAGTAAGATGATAGTCAAATATTAATTACAAACCAAATAGTACTCTGTGTGATAAGTTACAATAAAACTGAAGTTTTAAATGTGCTCGAAATGTCAAACGAAGGTAGAAGCTCGAAGATTATATTGGCCGAGCAATTTTCTAAAAGCTAAAAGTGAATGCTCTTTTGAGCTTGAACTATAGAATAAAGACAGTACATGATATTTAGGTCATACCAGATATGACAATAACCTCTCTCTCTCTCTCTCTCTCTCTCTCTCTATATATATATATATATATATATATATATATATATATATATATATATGTACTCTTATGGATCCCCACACACGGCCGCGCAAAAGCAGGACGACCAGCACGAACGTTCATTCAGCAGCTATGTGAGGATACAGGTTGTTGTCCTGAAGACCTACCTAGGGCGATGAACGATAGGGAGGAGTGGCGAAAGAGGGTCAGGGATATCCGTGCTGCCAGCACGATATGATGATGATGATGATATTTATATTACTCTGTTTGTTCTACTTTCTTCATACTACCGGATTTATGTCCATATTTATTTCAATACTGTTCTTTTGGAAAAACAAATATCAAATACACTCTTACACGACGTTTAACATGAATGACTTCAGGATGATCTGTGAATATAAAAACTTTCCTTGCTTTGCATATTTCTTTGAAAACAGACGGATTTTCTGATCTCTTAGAAACCCAACATTTTTCAAAAATCATTCTATGTGGCAAACGCGTAAGTCAGTTTCAAGATAAGAACGCTGAATATACCGTTATGTACATTTTCTTTGCTTTGTGATTCCGAGAAGCGCCCATTGCTCCGTGAACAGCAATATTTATAATATTAAAGTCCTGAATAAGGTTGTCAAAACCGAAACGTTTAACGTTGACTTCACAACAAAATACATTCATCTAATTTGGATTATTTTGTTTTTTCAACTTTCTTCATACTGTCGGATTTATATCCATATTTACTACCGTGTCTGTGAGTGTCTTAATGTGTTCAGTGGGTGAGGGTGAATAAATGTATATATTTTATAATGCGTTTCTTAAATCAAGAAATTCCTCAAATACTGATCATTAGAGCAGTATTAACTTTAAAATAGATTATTAATTTAAATTCTCCTTGGCAGATAAAACAAACGATCAAAATTAACGAAGAAAAATTAATACTGTGTATTCCTTGCACAAATGCGGAAAATGGCTGCATTACATAGGAGCGAAAGTAAGAATCGTAAATTGGGAAAAAAATATTTCACTGCAATTTATTTACTTCTAAAAATATTTTCTTGCAATATATCATCAAAAACAAAAGTAAAAAGTTGATTATAAGATATGGAGAAGGACCTACTAACTGCAATAGACTGTTGCACCAGAAAAGAATGATAGCGTTGATTGGATTTTTCCAAGTATTCCGAAAAACGTACGTTTTTCTATAATACTTAAAGGAAATAGTTCTATGAGAAACTGTTATAAACATATTTCAAAAGAGGAACGTCAAAAATTTCCAATATTACAAAAGGTAATATGAAAAATAGTAATAACTTGGTCTCAAGATATAAAGTAGGACCTTGTATATGCGATAAATCAAATTGCTTCACGCAGAAAAAAAATGGCGACATTGATTGGATTAAAACAATTCAGCAAGAAGATGTCATTCCACAATTCTGAGGGAAATTAGTGGGAAAAAAGTTTATAATGAACTTAGTCAATATGTTACCAAAAATAAAATCATATAATAATAATATATGACAACCAATGCATAAACCAACCTCCAAAATAATTGGAGGATGAATTATCATAGGCCGAAGATCTAACCTGGTCCTAATTTTAGCGGTAAAAATTTAATCCTATTGTGACATATGCATGCTAATTCAATGAGTTTATTTTATAACAACTCTTTAATGCCTTTACACGTACATACTCTCTCTCTCTCTCTTTATCTCTCTCTCTCTCAGTCTCTCTCTTTATCTCTCTCTCTCTCTCTCTCAGTCTCTCTCTCTCTCTCTCTCTCTCTCTGCCCACCAACTTCATACGAGCCGGATGACACAAAGTCATTTTAAGCAGAGTTTAACATATTTGAATTCTTAGTTTTCATTCTCCTTATCCAGATACCATTTAATAGAGCTTTTTGCCCGTTTATTTCCAAATAGCTTGAAGGAAAATTGTTGGATGATTACCTTTCTAAAGCGTATGACTTCTATGTAAAATGTAAAAACCACATCCAGGATTTAAATTCTTGTCAGCATATCAATTTCCTTCTACGATAACCGTTAAACGACGGGCGTAGCTTTTATATGCACAACTTTCCTTGGGCCATATTTATTTTTCCTCGAGGATATTACAGTAAACATATTGCTTAATATATCAAGGGACATGACGTAACAGTTATCCACTTCGGAATTGAACGCGAAGAGCCAAGTTCAAAAGCCGGACAAAGCTACGTTTAATTTTCAAGCGTATACCTTTAGGAAAAGTATTAATCTCTACCTTTTTCTGCAAGATATGAATGCATATTAGGGAAACCTGGGTTTTTATCCTTTGTAAAAACAACCAGTCTTGGAGAAGGAGGATCTTTTGAATTCCATTGTCGTTGTTTTTTTTAATTCAATCTCATAACCGATTTGTTACGCAACGGCTGCACAATAGCTGACAGTGTACAGCGGCACTCCGCCACAATCAAATGGACGAACACTTCTTGGAAAAATCTGGCTAGTAATATCCCTATAATAAATTTTGAATGAAAATTATTCTAGTAATTATTTCTTTATTATTATAAAAAGGTTATTCATTAAAGATATAATTGTACCTAATAAATCATACTATATAAGCTGAATGGTTATTAGCAATGGATGAACTTAAAGATATTAAAAATGCATTATCTTAAGCTTTCATAAAAAGAACATTAAGATATCAATAAAGTCATTGTTTTGAAAGATTTCGTAGAAGTAAAAGCATATACGATACAAAATCCGATGACCAAGTCGATAGGAAACAATTAAAATCATGTAAAATCATAATGGGACCAATTTATAGAAAGTGTAAAGAGAAAAATCCACGCACACTCGGCCATTTCAGCACTTGAGTTGGAAAACACCAAAGGTTTTCTAGTCTACTGTGCACTGGCAATACAGATCAAAGGATGATAAGATGAAATAAATGAGCTTTAATCATTAATCATCTGATCATAAGGTGTTCAATTTCTAGGACGGTAAATCGATCCAGAAACCTTAATGTGGTGAATGGACCTGATTTTATACGACAAAGTACTTGTCCACTTAATATATATATATATATATATATATATATAAATCTGTACTTGTGTTTGTGTGCATGTGTAGTGGTTTATTTAAAAGTACTACTTCTCATGAACTATACAGACATTTATAATAATTACACAATATATCACATATAATGTAATATGATATAATATCAGATTATATATATATATATATATATATATATATATATATATTATGAATACGGTAAATATATAATCCTATATATTAATTATATATGTGTGTATTCGTGTGTGTGCTTATCGGGGGTTATTTAATACAGAGTAAGTCTGAGTACATTTTTGCCTACACACTCACGCTAGGATACATACATGCATTCGTACATGCTTACATAAATAGATATATACTGTCATATATATATATATATATATATATATATATATATATATATATATATATATAAGAAAAGAAGCAGAAGGTACCCCGGAACAACAATTACCGACGCCGACTACGCCGATGACATAGCGATACTGGCAAATACACCTGACCAAGCCGAAACACTACTGCATAGTTTGGAACGAGCAGCACAAAACGGAATATATGTGCTATAACCAAACGGGGGACATCTCCACTCTAGAAGGAACCCCTCTTAAACTCGTAGGAAGCAGCGTCAAATCAACCGAAAAGGACATCAAAACGAGGTTAGCGAAAGCATGGACAGCTATCAATAGGTTATCGATTATTTGGAAATCAGACCTAACCGATAAAATGAAACGCAGTTTCTTCCAGGCAGCGGTCACATCGATACTGCTATATGGCTGGACTACATGGACGCTAACAAAACGGACGGAGAAGAAGCTAGACGGCAATTACACAAGAATGCTACGTGCAATCTTAAACAAGTCCTGGCGGCAACACCCCACAAGACACCAGCTGTACGGCCACCTACCCCCTATCACGAAAACTATTCAAGTTAGACGAGCCAGACATGCAGGACACTGCTGGAGAAGTAGAGACGAACTCCTAAGTAATGTACTCCTATGGACCCCCACACATGGCCGTGCAAAAGCAGGACGACCAGCACGAACGATTCAGCAGCTATGTGAGGATACGGGATGTTGTCCTGAAGACCTACCTAGGGCGATGAACAATAGGGAGGAGTGGCGAAAGAGGGTCAGGGATATCCGTGCTACCAACGCGATATGATGATGATGATATATATATATATATATATATGTGTGTGTGTGTGTGTGCGCGCGCGCGTGTGTGTGTGTGTGCGCGCGCCCGTGTGTGTGTGTGTGTGTGTGAATTGATGCAATTTTAGCAAAATAATAAACTTAGAGTATCATAATAATGAATACTAAAACTCCATAACTTGATGCACGCAATCCTTTAATTGAATAGCGAGAAAAGTGGCTAATCCTTTGTAATCATAGATATTAAGATGGTTATAAAACATTGTATAAATATATTTATATAGGTTAAGGGCAGTTCAATTCAAAGAGATAGAGAAATTGAGAGCTTTTCCATGACAGGAAGATGAGGAAAAATTATGGTCTATACATTGATCACATCTGCATGAATTAATCTCATTTTTTCTCATCGCTAATGAGCATTTATAGAAGGTCTGAGTAAGCTGCGATGGATAATGTAAATTTATTTACCCAAAAGTAGAATAGAACTTCTTTTAATTGTTTTGTTCATGACGAGGAAAAAATGAAATGGCGGCTAGATTGTTTCACACTATAAATTTGTCTCCAGATTAAAGCCTACTTACCATTATTATGTCTTAGATTGTAACAGTATTACAAAAATGCTTCATGTGAAGCATGAATTTCAAAACGGGACTCGAAACTTACTTAGTCTCTGATAAATAGAACCTAACTAAAAAAAAATGTATTTAATTTCATTGTTATTGTGACGGCAAATTCTTTAAAATCCCAAAACGGGACTTTATTTTCGCACGTGTGAAGACGGGGCAGGTTGGCACTTGATCCCTTGTAGAATAAGTCCTCGTTCAGAGTTTTTTTTTTTTTTCAGGCATATAAGAACTGGCATATTATGTGGGGGATTAATTTAGGGCTAGACTGACCGCCGCTGGAAAGGGGTTCCAAATTTCACACTATACACACACCCACCAAGGCCACTAAACTTCCTCCCCTAGACAATGGAAGATATGGACCTCTAGGTTGAGACGTAATAATATTAATCATAGTAGTCGGCAATTCCGGTTTCCCGTGTGATATTTTAAAGGAATTAATAGGACAATTCTAAGCAAGATAACATAAGGCGAATAGAAGCTGAAAAGGAAGCATGAAGTAACAAAATCGGAGCCGACGCCACAAATAACAACTTAGACCACGTGGTAACATTAAAATACATGAATCTTTTACTACAATCATATACACCTTCAAAGTGTCAAATATATAATAATTGAACAGTCCATGAACATAAATGTATTTCTCCTTTTCTTTTCTTTCGTTTTCCTTCAAATTGAGAGAGAGAGAGAGAGAGAGAGAGAGAGAGAGAGAGAGAGAGAGAGAGAGAGAGAGAGAGAGTGGTATATAAAATTGGGTATGAGGAGAAATAGTTCCAAAGTTACTTATCTTATTTTTCGACGGGTTCCACTGGAAAATCTTTCTTCTTTTACGGGCTAATAGACTTTATGCTATTTTTAACACTGGCTTGAAGAAAATGGCTTCTTCGTGTCTCGCAGAATTTCTTTGTCTTCTTTTACCCGGAGTACTTGGCTTTTGGTTCTGTCCACCACGAACCATGTCCAAAAACTCACTTTTCTTACTATCTATTTCCGCTGACGGGAAGGAGTCCCCACTTCCGTTTTGGGGTCCCAGCCAATCATTTGGCTTCTCTCTCCTTCTCCCTTCCGGTGTCAGGTGACCCGAGTGAGGTTACCAAGTACCAACATCTGGTCTCCCCTGTGTGACCTACATTCTTTCTTAACGGTCAATCTTTGACGGCTCGCTACTGTTAATTCAAACGAGAGGATAGCAGTCATCCCACTTCCATCGTCTCAGTGGGATATCACGTGACATTATTATTTCCATTGTAAATATTCGCTTTAGAAGGAAAAAGATTGAAATAAACTTATTTAATAAATGATTAATGTTTTTATTTATATTTAGTTTTTTGAGATCGCTTGGTTTACCTCGGGATTAGTGTTTTTGTCAGATAATGTGAAGAATTTAATGTTTCTTTTAATTTATTTATAAAAAATTCTTTTCATTATTTACAAATAACCCTCAACACAATCAGAATCTGAGTCAAAGTCAATGTTTAAACGAAGTTTAATAGATTTGAACTCAGAGTTTTCCTTCCGCTACACGAGTTTACAAACCAAAGATAAAACATTCAATCTATCCAACTAATGACCCATATCCCAGGAAGTACTGTTGGTTACTTGCTTTTTTGCAAAAGGTATTAGTATCAGGTGAAATGCGAACGGCATCGTCGAAGAATTGAACTCGTGTCGCCGTGACCATTTACTATAAGAAAAAGTGTTTTTCTACAAACGCTTCCATTCATTATTTGTTTGTATCATCGTTATAAACCTTTACAAGTAATGCAAGTGCCTTAATGTTGCTTAACATGATGAATGGAAAAACAATAACACTTCGTTATGAAATATGATCTTTCGAAATTTCTTCTTTTTTACGAAACACTGTAGGTGTGTATGAGAGACAGGGACAGGGTGACGAGGGGAGATACACGCAGGACATGGACTGCTATATCGACCTATAATTTATTTACTACCCTGTACATCCATATTCAGGACCAAACTTAAAACTTCATCAGCTTCTCGACCGAGGGTTGTGCCCTGAACTCCACCTTTGGGCGTTCTCCGAACCTCTTGAATATCCGAATCTCTTCTGACGGCCAACTGCAAGACGGACTGACTGCCTGCAAGAATGACCGTTACTGCTGTGAGTGTTTGCATATATCATTTCACAAAGCCTAAGCATTTCCGGTTGTCAACCTACCAGACTCGCCACCGGCTAACAATCTGCGTGATCTGTTTGCACCCATATATTGCTATCTTTTTACACTGCAAAACATGACGGCACTGTCAAAGGTCAATATGCAACATTAATGCCAAAACGTGGCAAAAGATTTAGTAGTGAGATAAAAAACGTAATGATACAAACAGATCAAATTGTTCCTTGTCTTATCTCATAATAAAATAAGTGTTGGGTATCACCTATCATTTCAGCATAATGAGCTGAGCCGTCTACCATATATGGCAGTAGCTCTAATATCAGAGAGATCAGTTCGACACCAATCCAGATGAGTCCGAGACCAGTCTACGTCTACGAGTCTAAAGAGTCGTTTCCTATTGTTGAAGTATATCCTTACTCTATCACTAATACTATGTTCTTACAACTAAAAGTCTCTTTCTTGTAAATACTCTTCCTGTAAGTATAACTATTTCCTCACATATCGTGGTTTGTCTTATTATTACTACTAATTGTGTTCACTAACCAGAACACAACAGCTTTGGCCACGAGGGATTCGAACTCACGCAACAGAAAAAAAATCCGTCGTTTCACAACAATAAGAAATGCATGTATTGTCAA
>CAUZXS010004086.1:15000-156120 GCA_963585895.1 Sepioteuthis lessoniana
CCCGACTGCGCGTAAACACCTGCGCTCTTGTTGCACCTAACTAACCCATGCGCTAAGCGAAAGGTTCTCAGCTTAACTAAACCGAAAGGCAAGATATATGAAACGAAATCCCTCGGCCATTATATTACATGGGGTTGCAATTGTTGGTTAATTGTTGAATACATTTCGTATGTCTCTTCTTCTGGTGAATACTATTTTATCTATAGTTTTTTTTTATTGCTTCGAGGATTTGTAAACTGTTTTTATTGTTATTTTTATATATGATTCTTGTATTGTTAATTAGAATTGTTCTAATGTCTGGTGATTTAAGTTTTTCATTGTCTTTATTATACTTATTTGCTGTTTTATGACACTTATGACGGAAATGTGGTATGTAAGGCGACGAGATAGCATAATTGTATTTAGTCCAATATAGATATTACGCGTTGTGTTATTTTTCGAAAAATTCTCGAAATGTAAATTTATATACTACGAAGATGACCACCGAAATGGTCGAAAGTGCTTGGGATAAGATAGGTTTTTTCTCCACCATCTAAACTCGGAAATACGAAGAATAGTAAGAAGACTTGAAGGTCTTCACTTCAAGATCATAAAAAACAGGCAGTCTGTGGTATTTAACAGAACTTATCTATCTATCTCTATCTCTCTCTCCCCCCCTCTATATATGTATGTATTTATCCTAACATGAGTATGTGTGAGAAAATGTACCGGTTAACCCTGACGCCAGAGTTGTAATGCCGTTTAGTGATCTCTTCTATTAGGCAAATAGGACTGCTTAAACATTTAACTTTGCAAACTAATGACTGATGCTAAATTGAATTGTTTGTATAACATAATAACGTATGAAACCATTTCACTGTGTGCAAATAAAACCATTAGTGTTTGGCAGCAATAGATAAAACCATTAAAATGTTTGCAACCAAATAAATAATAAATAGATTTATTAGTGTTAGATCTCAATACTTGAAACCCATTGATAGTATGCAGATACACGAGGTATTACTAGTGGAAAATATTACCAATAAACCATTCGTTTACAAATAATCTATTTAATACAAAACAGGATTTGGCGATTAATAACCTGCAAGGGTTTATATACCATAAAACCCAACCCTCCAATTAACAACATTGCCTTCAATGCTTTCTGTGATGCCAATTTATTCAAAATTGCCAATGTTAACAATCACTGAGAATTTAATAATACTTCCAATTATCCATACATGATTGGCATAACTTCACACAAGTCATAAATATTCCTTGCATATACCCATTAACGTCACATCGATAGTTACCGAGAATCATGTTCTTTTATTTGTGCAATGAATACCAGTGCTTATTAATGAAAATTAGACAAAATGTCATTCTGAAGAATTAATGGACATTTTCTACAATAATGTTGTTTTGCTTACAATTTTTCTTCTCCAAAACAAAGTGACTATTTGGAACGTTTCCACTTCTTAAATGTATCTGAATTATGTACAAAACCACATCTATTATACGCACTAAAGCGAAGTAAATGCCCACATTCAAATAGTCGTTAATGTACTTGGCAGGTTTCAGAATTCATCTTTTCTTTTTTTGTTGTTGACAAAGAAAATTATACGGAAGTAAAAAACACACTTTATTTTATGAATCACACGATATAAATCAATAGTAACAGAAAAGTCAAATTTCTCAACTGAGTCAAGAATATCTTTGAATTAAATAATTACCCTACGGTTATTTTCTGCGTTTTACTTATAGCGGCACAAGGCTACATATTATAGAGGAAATAATTTATTGTAAGCACTCAAGTAACATCCAGTCACGCGTATCAAGGCACCAGTCAAATGTGATCTAAAAAAGACGATTTCATGATATACTCCAGCGTATTATGCGAGTTCTATTTTCGATAGGCTTGGCTAAGATTCATATAACTTAATGGAAATATATTTTCTCTGCAATTGTTTTGGTTTTCCTTATATATTCTAGTGATTTTAAAGAAAATACCGCTCTACGTCGAGATAAACACAGTTGACGAGAGAACAGTAGGTGAGCAATCTATTGGCGAAAAGGTTAACTACTTATCATCATCATCATATCGTGCTGGCAGCACGGATATCCCTGACCCTCTCTCGCCACTCCTCCCTATCGTTCATCGCCCTAGGTAGGTCTTCAGGACAACAACCTGTATCCTCACATAGCTGCTGAATGTACGTTCGTGCTGGTCGTCCTGCTTTTGCGCGGCCGTGTGTGGGGATCCATAAGAGTACATCTCTTATGAGTTCATCTCTGCTTCTCCAGCAATGTCCTGCATGTCTGGTTCGCCTAACTTGAATAGATTTCGTGATAGGGGGCAGGTGGCCGTACAGTTGGTGTCTTGTGGGGTGTTGCTGCCAGGACTTGTTGAGGATTGCACGCAGCATTCTTGTGTAATTGCCATCTAGTTTCTTCTCCAGCCGTTTTGTTAGCGTCCATGTAGTGCATCCATATAGCAGTATCGATGTGACCGCTGCCTGGAAGAAACTGCGTTTCATTTTATCGGTTAGATCTGATTTCCATATAGTCGATAGCCTATTGATAGCTGTCCATGCTTTCGTTAACCTCGTTTCGATGTCCTTTTCGGTTGATTCGACGCTGCTTCCTAGGTACGTGAATTTGTCTACTAGTTTAAGAGGGGTTCCTTCTAGAGTGGAGATGTCCCCCGTTAGGTTATAGCACATATATTCCGTTTTGTGTGCATTAACATGGAGGCCTATGCTTGCTGCTGCTCGTTCCAGGCTATGCAGAAGTGTTTCGGCTTGGTCAGGTGTATTTGCCAGTATCGCTATGTCATCGGCGTAGTCGGCGTCGGTAATTGTTGTTGCGGGATATCTTCTGCTTCTTTTCTTCGTCAGTTCGAAGCCATTCTCTTAGGCTAAGCTAAATGTAGCTGAATTATCTACAAAACTGCAACTATTTTACGCACTAAAGTGATAATGATAATGAGCGGGTAATGTATTATTACTCTCCTTATAACAATACTTCGCTATTCTTGGGGGGAGTCAAAATCGTTTTTATAATGAAAAACTTTTTAAAGATGAAATGTTAAACGAGTTACACTTTGACTTAGTTGATAGCAAGTTCAAACTCCTATCGCGCTATAATGTTCACTTTCTGATTTAAACTCTTGGGAAAGGTATTAATCTTCTTATCACCTACCAGGTATGGATTAAGTAACAGTACTAATATTAAATCAGGATGGCTTTGTCATTAAATAACCCACGAAATTTTATATATAAACTATTAAATAAAATAAAATAAAACAATTGTTAATTGAAGTTTTGAATATTCACAAAGAATTATTGTTACCTGAAACAATAAAATTGCGTCCAAACAAATTAAGTAAAAATAATTACTCGAAACAATAAAATTAATAGTATTCACTTTCGATTAGAATTCTTAATACCATGTAACTGCGAATCATTTCCATTAAGAATAGTTACTTGAAACTATAATTGTTTACTAAGGATTATTATACGTTACTTAAAACCATATTTATTCAAGATGTTTTTGAACCGTTTATTACTCGGTACTTGGAGATGAGCCATCAAAACCTAAGAGTGTCTATGCCTCTTTACAGTTCAATCACGAAAATAAAGTGACCGTCTAAGGATTTCTACAATGCAAAATACATATTTACCAACCCCTCCGTGCGAGCTGGATGCGACGGAAGGTCAGTTTGTAAGTGGAGTTTAACCATATTTACCAGCCCCTCCGCTCGGGCAGGATATGGCACAAGGTCAATTATTAAGCGGATATTAACAGGTTTGAATTCAGAGTTTTCCTTCTCCTAGACTAGTTGCCTCACCAAGACTGAAGAAACCAGTCTGTCCTACTATTTACCCATAGCTGGAGGGAGAATAATTGGATTCATACCTTTCCCAAGGGTATTAGTTCTATGTAAAATGCTATTAGCCGGGTCCAGGATTTGAACTTGCGTCGCCGTGTCCATTTCCTACGACGATAACCATTACACCACGGGCACCTCCGATAAGCGGAGTTTAACAAGTGTAGAATCAAAATGTTCCTACTCCTAGATTGGTTGTATACTAAAGTTAAAGTGTCAAGTCTACCTTATTATTTCCCCCATAGCTCGAGGAGTTGGATTCATACCTTTCCACAAGTTTATTAGCACTTTGTGAAATACAAACAGTTTTATCAAGTATTTCAACTCATACCGCCGTGTCTATTTCCAATGACAATTTCCATTACACCACCTGTGTCTCTTCTCAATGGAATATATAGTTTAGCTGATAAATCAACTCATACGAATAACCAAAGCAAAACGTTGGCAGCTTGCTTTCTTGAGTGATTGATTGGTTGTTTGGATTTTATGGAATTTCAACCTCCGTAGGTAAATTTAATGCTAAATCCATTTTTATGCAAATAGTTTTATTTCAAACAATTCAGTTTAGCATGAGTGCCCACTTTAATTGTCAAAAATGTCTCTATTTCAAGCTATTCAGTTTATCTAAACAATTGCAATTCAAACAATTCAGTTTAGTATAAGTGCAGATTTTGTTCAGCCACAATTAAATGTAAAATACCTTCTATTAAAAACAATTCAGTTCAGCATAAGTACGCAGTTTAGATGTAAGAAACAGTAAACTCACGAAACCACTGTTTAGTTCTATTTAACCCATATATAGGACCCTTATCAGGTGCTACCATTTCGGGCCAGAGTGGACCTGGGAGCAATGGCAATGAAGGGGTACTCCGCATCAACCAAAGCGCCAGCATTACTAGAACCTCACCATCAAATTGTTTAGTGTCATATCCAGGACAATCGGTGGGGGATCTTACCCTGACTGATCAGTCAGTGTATTCTATAGCCCCAGCCGACTGAGCAATTGCTTGCTTGATTCAGTCATTTTTTAAGCATAGGTACACATGTTGATATATTTAATCCTGAGATCAGTCTATTTGTTTTGCGATTAATTATATATATTTCCATTTACCTTAAAATAGTCCTATGGAAACAATCATTGGTTCAGTAAATTATTGTTCATGCTTATTTGTTTGTTTGTTTGTTTGTTTGTTTTGGGGCGAATTCTTATTTAATATTATATCAAACCTCATAGGTTATTTAATGCTTAATCCATCTATGTTGAAGAATATTACTAGTATTACTTAACCCATAGTTTTGGGAATTAACTGTTTTATAACTTTCCCTCGGTTGTTCAGGCAAAAGTATAGCGTTTTTTGATTTTAAAATTGCTAACTATGATATTCTAGTCCAGCTCGTTTGGCATTGTGCTTTAGGCACTCACTATAAAGTAACTATACTCACTACAAATGAATTACTCACAATTATATGATTACATGTATTATAAGGCAAATAATTCTAATACAGACCAATTTGACCGCTTGGTGGAGCCTTGATGGGCACTCTCAGTTTAGGCTGATGAACAAAGTTCGGAGTCCACATTTACGAGGACTCAAGAGTTAGAGCCTTAAAACTGGATGCATTTTAGTGCCATACACCGGACAGCCTTTTTCAGAGAGGGGGAGTCTTATGCTTCAGTAGGTGATTCAGTCAGCATATTATATACTTTTCCAACCGAGTGATCAAAACAAAGAGTTTTAATATCACCAGGTGGTTACATTCTTTCTCGGAGTTTAGCAAAGGACAAATGCACCTATATATATATATATATATATATATATATATATATATATATATATATATATATATATATATATATATATATGTGCAAATCCTATGGACTCTAAGGTAAACAACTATGATCATTCCGTTCTTTATCTTGGTGTTCTGATGAGACAAAAATCTATATGGTCATTTTTGTTTGTGGATTTGAGATGAACTTTGTATTTTAGTTCGCTATAATTATTTATTAACGAATTTTCTCAGAAAGGTTTAATGTTGTTATTTTTAGGTTATAAGTAAAACGAATGGTCCGTTCAATATTGTTTAATCTATCCATAATTTTTGTTAAGTCAATATTCCGTGGTTATATGAATAATATAACCACGGAGCTAACAACGGCATGGTTTTATTTCACTTTGAAAGTTGCATTATATTATCGATCATCTCCATCAAAGAGTTAAACATTTAATTCGCTTTTGGCCAATTACATGAAAGAATTCATTTTTTTATTCAGTTCATTATTTATATGTATGTGATTATACAATGGTCTTGTTAAATGACAATAAGCAAAAGTGTAAGTATTATTCTGTTCTTTCAATTATTGCTTCTTAGACGGCTAAGAAAATCAAATCATAATGGATTCCAAAAAGTTCCAACAGAAATAAGAATTAATAGTGATAAAATTATCTTTTCAATTATTTTAAAAGCGAGTCGTCTGCGAAAATATGTTTTACATACAAAAGCGGAAAAACTTGCTTTTAAGTATAAAACGTAAGTAAGTAAACACATATTTTATAATTTGTCTAAAAATCACTGTTGATATCAATATTATAAATTGTAATTATTATTTATTCTCTTTTTTTTTCAGATAGAGTAGTGCGTGATACAAATGATTATTGCTTCTAGTATAGTCCAACATAGATACATTTGGAACTTTTGACGATTTTATATACCGCGTTGCTTTAATTTTTCATATGGCAAGTATATCACAATCCAGAATATTTATACACATACCTGAACATATGTGCAAGCACCAGTAAGAAACATCCATTGATATTAATGACGAGACTTGTTTAATACAGTTCATTAATACATGGGTTGACTGCCCAGTCGATAGGATTTACTACACGCTAACTGTATCCCATATATAGGGATTGGGTGGTGAGGTTCCCGTTTTATCATTACAACCAGTCTCACTCGGACAGATAGTAGGTGTCTATAGGTTGGGCTTTATTGCATATCAACAATTGTTTGTTCTAATGCCAAATTCTGTTTTAACATATATATCAAATATATGATTTGTAGACACATTTTCTAGGTACACTACTATATTATCAAATTAATTCTGTTACTAACATCTGTATTTGTCATAAGTCAACAAAGTTAAATGGTTCCATGTATTGCTATGTATCACAAATAATTCAATTGAATATCAATCACAGTTAAATGATCAGACAGTTCTATTTCTGACTATTTAATTTAGCATGGGTCATTTGTTTGCCCTCAGTTTAAATGTCAAATGTTTCTATTTGAAACTTAGGTAGGACCCTATCAAATGCTACCACTCCAGGCCCGAGTGAACCAGGGAGCGATGGCAATGAAGGGGTACGTCTCATTTCCCAGAGATGTAAAATTTCTGGAGACTCACCATCATATAGTTTAGTGTCATATGCAGCTCACTCGTTTGAGGGGGGGTCTTACTCCGCTGCTGAAATGCATTCCATGTATTATACAACTTTAGCCGATGGGGCTGCTAAGAATGTGTCCGGTTTCCCTCTATGGGTGAAATAGATATTCTCAAATTCTTTGTATTAGATAAGAATATGTACAGTTCGACGTACACGTGTGTCAAACTCCAATTGCACTTTTACGTTCAATTTTGGAGTAGGACCCTTGGGAAAGATATGAACCCCTTATACTTTCAATTTAATGTTAAATAGAATAACTGGGGTTCTTCAACAAGGATGGATTTGGTATTTCATAACCCACGAAGGTTGATTTGCCTTTAAACAAAGAAACCAAACCAAACCAACACAAACAACAATTAAGCTTCATAATTAGGGTATGTACTTATTCAACCCCTTCTCCATGAGTGAGGTGTGTTTACGAGGTAAATACTCAGGTGCAGTACAGCTGGTTTGAATCCAGATCATTCCTTTTCCGAATTTGGTTGCTTACCAATACTTAAAAACCTAGTGTGTCTTACTATTTTACACTAGTTGGCAGATATGACATGGATTCTTCCTCTTGCCCTGGGAATTAGTAGAAAACTGAAACGCAAACGACCTCGTCCAGGATTTGAACTTGGTTCACCGATTCCCTTTTCTAATCCTGTGGTAATTGCTCTATGTGTACCTCTATGTGTACCTCTGTATGCATATATGTATATAAATATATATATAGAGAGAGAGAGAGATACAGAGAGAGAGAGAGAGAGAGAGAGAGAGAGCTGTGTGTGTGTGTATGTGTGTGTGTGTGTGTGTGTGTGTGTGTGTGTGTGTAAAAAGTTGCAGATTCATTCTTCAATTGGGAATGGGTCCGAAAATATGATTTTTTTTTTTTAGAATTTTTCGTAACCAACAATTTTCGTTCTCACTTTTTGTGTAAAGATTTATATTCTTTTGCTTTAACGTCATTTCACCTGAGTCATCTCTTCTTTTGGACAATATATTCTGCGTGTCACTATTTCTATAGCGTGTCATTCAGTTGAAAACCTCGGTTGTTACCTTTAAGCCAATAAATATTCGGCAACTGATAACATATTCACATAAATTTGACGAAAGAAAGTCTCAGGCTCTATATTTTCATCCGCCATATCGGCGAACATATACCGAACACATGCAAAAAAAATAGATTAAATAAGCATACTTCACCACATAATTCCAGGAAATATTAGAAAGCAAGCTTTTATTGATATTTACTCGTTTGAAATTAATTAAACGTAAGATGAATTATGAAGAAAGAGAAAGGAAGATAGGGAATATTCTTTAGGTCTTTGAATAAAGAATCTTATATTCCGACACATCTCTAACGCTCAAATAGCACTCAATATAATCCTTTGAATGTACTAATTTTTTTCACCTACGAAACAAGCCAAGAAATTCTCCATTATTATGAGAATTGTTAAATTACAAGATCTTACAAGTTGTAATGTTGTAGACGACTCTTACAGCCGATGATCTCGGGACCCGACAACAAAACGTCAATCAGAAGAATTTTTAGAATTCTAAATTGAAATACTATCAATAATTTTCAACTTTATTTCCAAGTGAAATCATATCACATTCAAAATGGACTAAAGTGCCTTAAGAAAATTTGTCTGTCGTATGTGTTAATTGCTGCAGAGGGTTTCAAAAGAATATGTCTAATATAGTGACCGTTTCTCATGACAAAGCTCATGGACTGTGCCACAAATTGTCATACACGTAGACTGGAGATGCTTTTAAAGTCTCAGTCAGAGAATAAAGTAACGACCAGAATTCTGGGGTTTGCGAAAACGTCCCTCTGTGGGAATGAGTCACGTTTTCTAAGCTAATAGATTTTTCCTTCATTGACTTGAAAATATCAGTTCACATTTACGTTGAGATCGGTCTAGTTGCAATATCGGTAATAAAGTGGATAAGATTTTCCTGTGACCACATATCTGACTTTTTTCTTTTTCCTAATATGAAATAGGGGTTATCTATTCATCCCATCTTTATTCCCGCAAATTTGCTCCGAGAATAAGTAACGTAACAGTTTCAAGTGCTTGTCGCTGGAAGAGGAGTAACTCTTTACGTGTTATCAGACTTACTGAAGTATTTTCTGTGATTTAAACCTAAATTTAATATACCGAATATTCTCACTTCTTTGACAGTTATTCTTCTCAAACTCTTCAAGTCAAACTAGCTAGAAAGGGCTACCAACGAGTAAATTGCTATGAGATAGACATTTTTGACATATTTTTTAGTCATCAGGGGCGTTTTAAAATGTTACCCTTCCAAAATTCTTCAAAGTATTATCGAGGATATTGCCAGTGCTCTAGTCTAAATAATCTCAATTCTTCCACTGATATTCAATTCCTAAAGTCTATTTTCCAGACATTCGAGAACTGCCCTATGAGCAATTGCTACTATTTGTATCATCGTCACCTTCATCTTCCCTGACTTATTTAGCTCTCTCTATTTGCCAATAGTTTCGTGTTCTCTTTTCTTTCACAGTAGTTCCAGTAAGCGTGCCACCTAAATAGAGTATGTATGACTATCCTTTAATAGATTATGTAAATTTTTCAGCATAATAATTCTCATTTAACCCAAGAAAATTATTTCTGTTTTCCATTATAATCTCAAATCTTTAAAACACATTTTCTCTATCAAAAATCAAGATTTTTTTTATTCCTTCGGCATTGAAATCTTTGGGCTGAGATTTTTAGCCATTTGCTCCCAATGCTTTTCACTTCATCATCATTTGAAAGTTTTGTTGCAAGAAGAAAATCTTTGAGATGGTCAAACAAGTAGTAATCAAAGGTCATATCTGAGAGGTAAAAAATATGTACCAGCTGATCCCACCTAAACTGACCGATGGTTTCCACTGTTCTTGCTGCTGTATGAGGTAATTGTCATAGTGAAACACAACTGTAATTACCATAAGGTCATCATGCATAATTTTCTATTTAGTACTCACTGAGCTTCCTAGTTGTTCAGAAATATACTCTATTGTTAGAATTCTGTCGACCAAAATGAGAGCATTTATTGAATCTATCATTTTTAGATGTATCTTCCATTGTGGGCCTGCCTGGTAAGTCCTCAATCTTGATACTATTTTGACCTACTTTAATCAATCCTGCTCATTTGTAAACATTTCTCAGGACTAAAACATGTTTCTTCGTACACAGTACACATTTTTCTCAAAATTTCACATAATTTGAAATTCCATACCACTAAATATTGGGTGACGGACCTCTACTCATGCCTGGATAATTCTATTTGATTTGCCACCATTTTAATAGCTTTAAAACACATATTTACACGATTAATTTTCTTTTGCTATAAACCAATTTAATACGAAGCATGAGTTACATTTATGAAAAAAAATGAAAAAATCATTTGAATATATGTATTGAATCACCTTCCTATATACATAATCCCATATAAATGGTAAAGATGTGACACAAGGTCATTTTAAAGTGAAGTACGGCTGGTCTGAATTCACGGTTTTATTTTTTATATATGTACTTTTTCGTTGAAGTTAAAGACGATAGAGGAAAACAAATGGAGTCATATCTTTCCAACGAATACTAGCACAAAGTGAATAGGAGAGGATCTTGAAATGGGGTCGAAGATGCCATGTTCTACGACTTTAACCGTCTGGAAATACACAGATACTCCAATGTATGTTTCTCATGGGAATGTATTCACGATTAGGAAGTCGTTTATTTACAACAACTTTGTTTAAGTATTTTTCCATGGTATTTAACTCTTTTTCTAACTTATATAACCAGTCTAAATATAGCAAACCTAATTTAATCAATTATTTTATGACAGTACATCAATTTTAGTAAAATCTACAGAGTTGTGTTTTTATATGCCAAAAAATGAGGTTGTTTCCTTATTTGCAGTTCTATTATACTTATATCTCAGTTGTGGAGACAATATATGAACAAACATTATCTAAACTGTAGACATCATAGCCAAAATATAAAAGCTCATTTTATATATATATATATATATATATTAAGTAGTAAAAGTACTGCATTAAGAGCATTGCTATGTTTAGCAAGCTATCTTCGTAGACAACTGTGTTGTGTTTAACTATTTCAATGAATTTTCACTTTATAGCTCTAGACTCGCGCGAACTCATTAAATTGATAGTTTGCGCATTTGTTGTAAAGTAATGTTTTGAGGGATTGTCTAGCAGATCTTTTTTTTTTATCGTAAACAGGTCCACTTCTTACAAAAAAAATCTATCCTCATCAGTCATTGTAACAAACTAAGTTAGACTTAATGAATATTTATTAGGAACCTTACAACAGAGAAGATAATGGCTAGTGAGTACGCTTTGAATTTGATGACGTACATGATTTCTTGTTTTGTTTTACGGCGTAGAAACACCTTTTCTCGTTAATTAACGCAGAATACAAACATAAAAACTTTCAAGCAATTCAGCTTAGTATAAGTAAAGTTTTTATGTTTACACACAGTTTAAATGTCAAAATCAGATCTATTTCTAACAATTCAGTTTAGCATAAGTGCAAACTTATTTAAACTAAGTTAAATGTCAAAACATTTCGATTTTAATCAATTCAGTTTAACATAAAACACAGTTTAAACACAGTTAAAAGTGAAAACTGTTAATTTCGAACAATTCGGTTTTGCATAATTACACAGTTTAAATATTTTGACTTATTCATAGGATCTTATTAGGTGCTACCACTCTGGGTCAGCTGAATCTGGGATCGATGGCAATGAAGAGGTAATCCTTATTCCCCAAAGCTCCAGCATTACTGAAGCCTCACCATCAGATTGTTTAGTATCCTATCCAGGACACAAGTTGAGGGAGTCTTACCCCTCTCCAGAGATACAGTCAGTGTATTCTGCACCCCAGTTGACCGGGACATGATGAAGTACTGTTTTACTTTATAGGGAGACAATATAGGAGAATGGTTTCGGTTTTCTTCTCGGTTTTTTGGTTAAATATCATATCGAATTCCGTGGGTTATATAATACTAAAGCCATACTTGTTGAAGTGGACTAGTGGTAAAACTTAACCCATACGTAGGCTGAAAAGGGTTTTCTTGCCTTACCCAATGTTAATTGTCTCAAAGTCAGCGTTTTCGCCCGGATGGAGTTCGAAATCCCTTAATTCGAGACCGCAGTCCTTAACTTTTCCTATTACAACACGGAAATCCTCTCCTAGTGAATGAGTACATCAATTAGTGGTCTATTTGGCTGTCACAAAGTAGTATATTGTTGACCTTTATTTTTTAAACAGCGGTGGCGTTGACGTCTGCTCTGTCGAGGAGCTGTAGATCTACATGACAATATTAAACACGCTTGTCAATTAAATCTTCTTCATTGTCCACCCAGCTTCTCAATATATATATATATATATATATATATATATATATATATGTATAATCAGCTTCTTAATAGACACACTCATCTAATCTTTCTGGTAATACTATAACCCAGTTGTTGAGGCAGAGACCGTTCATAAGGGGTTTATTTCTCAGAGAATAGAAGCAGATGTAGATTTTAGAAGAATAGAGAAAATACATTGCAAACGTATTACAGTGAAATGGGTTTTCGTCTGGCAGTGTAGAAATAGATATGTTTATCTTATCAGAAAAGTTTTATGAACATTTTTGTTACGGAAAAGAATGTACAATGCGTTATGATCAAAGCTCAATCGTCAATATAGTGAAGTATTTCGGTGACCATAGAGAATTATGGAAACAACGCGTAAACACTTCAAGGTTATCCGCCATGAACTAAGCAAACTTATCTTGCAATATCTAGCAATGGAATTCTGTGGGAAATTCACTGAGAGCTAGAAGACCTTTACAGTGAACGCATCACACTGACTATGACCGTGTTCCGAATATATATAAATTAAACCGAAAGGGAAAGGGAGTGAGATGAATCGGATCAAGTGTCCGAACAGAGTTCGTGAAATGTGACTAGACGAGATCGAGGTCAGACTAGACCGGAGGCAGAAAGGCTGATGGACCTTGTACCAGACATCCCTGAGAAGAGAAAGTGAGGAAGCCGTCCAAATACGACGCTGTCAAGAAAAACAAACATAGCCACTGTAACTTGGAACAAACTGCCTGAGTAGAAAGAAAAAAAAAATAAGCTAAGCCCGAGGCGATTACCTGATTACGTCTGATAGAAATTTCTCTTATGTAAGAACGTTGAAAGTAAAAACAGTTGAATAACCTTTTCTTTTATATACACTAAATATTGTTATTTTTTCAAAGCTGTGTTGTTCTTTGTTTCAGGGCACAGATTTGTTTTTACTTACTTAATTTTGCGTTCACATTCATCCAGTTGATAATCTTCGATTTCGATCGGCATTTTATTCGTTGTCCAGATCTTAAAAACACAATATGGGCGGGTAACAAATTTGTGCGTGTTATTTTAGAATATTTCTATATCTAAATATTCAGAGTGTTGAAGGCGGAGTCTTCCCTCTCTTTGGCCAAGGTGACGCCCCGTACGGTTATAATACGAGTGGTGTATATATTTTCTATTATAATTGTTTTACGTTCTTGTATGTGTTCATGAGTTTACCTTGTCTTTTCTTCAGTTTATTCAATGTTAGTATATCTCGATAAGACTTAAGCTCATACTCTTCTATAGTGAGTGGAGCTTCGACAAAATATCAAACTTAACGCGAAAAGTAATAAAAACTGTGATACAAAATTTGTCTAAATGTTACAAGTCAGTCAGTTTGATACGAGCCCCAATATTACAATATAAAATAGTTTCTGCTTTTTTAAAATTCTTCTTGAATTTGAGGCTGAATGTGTGAACGACATTTTTACTTATCGTAAGATAGCATCTATTTCACAGACGAGACTAAGCTAAGCTTAATGATATTATTGTCTTTAGTGCTTGTCGCTGCCGACTGTGAGGAATAAGTCAACACGATTCACCAGAATTTCCTCA
The DNA here is from genome assembly GCA_963585895.1 of Sepioteuthis lessoniana. Classification (NCBI taxonomy): domain Eukaryota; kingdom Metazoa; phylum Mollusca; class Cephalopoda; order Myopsida; family Loliginidae; genus Sepioteuthis; species Sepioteuthis lessoniana. The sequence goes on from CAUZXS010004086.1 coordinate 29,278, forward strand.
GTATGCTCAATATATTCTTTTCTTGACACATTTAATTTGTCAACGTCATCTTTGGGATAAAAGGCCTTATGCATGGTCATTGATTTTCTTGTTCTCTTTTTCATTTGTTTAAGTTCCACTTCAGCAATGGTCCCGAGTATCTTACGAGGGAGATAGCCCAGGTATTTATTCCTTTTATGGGGTTCCTTCGATTTAGTTTGGTTTCGAGTAGTTTTCTCGATCTCTTGAGATATTCTTTTTAATTTGTCTTTTATATCCACTTGTTTGATGTGTCAGCATCCAATATTCCAAAGTATTTCGACGTTTTCTCTTCTCCGATCATTCTAATTCTTTATCCGTATTTCGTAGTTCCATTTCTTCCGTTATGTGTCGTATTCCGCTTTTCATTATTAGCATGGCGGAATTTTCCTTTGCCAAATTCCATCCCTATATCCTGACTGTATATTCTCACCGTATGTATTTATGTTTCCAATTACTTTTCGTTTTTAGCAAACAGTTTGCATAATTCTTCTTCTTCTTCTTCTTCTTCTTCTTCTTCTTCTTCTTCTTCTTCTTCTTCTTCTTATTATTATTATTATTATTATTATTATTATTATTATTATTATTATTATTATTTTCTTCTTCTTTTTATTAGTATTATTTTTATTAAGATCCATTTGCCGGGTTTTTCCAGAAGTAATCGATAGCGGATTTTACTGATATCTTAGTGACAGCAAGTCTCCTTAGCTCCCTAAACCTCTTCTGAGTATTTCAATTGATCCCTATTATTTCATGGATGGTTTCCTTTCTTCTTCGGATCCCCAGCTCTCTCAATCTCCTCTCCACGTTTCTTTTAATAGTTGATTTCACTGTCCTCTGAGTGTTCCATGTTTTTTGTTTTATTTAGTTTGCCATCCTTAAAATTCATCGTGACATCTGTTGTTCCAATAGCCTACAAGTTCTTTTCTTGTTAACTATATCAACTGTAGCAAAAAAAACTGTCCTCAGATTTCATTATGTCCGTTTTATTTTATACTGGTTGATTCTCTCATGACTCGTTCCTTATACGTCACTTTCTCCAAATATACATATTTCCATCTGTCAGGAGATATCAACTCAGAGAATAAAATACATGCCATATATCATAAGTAGATATAAATCAATGAATTGGCAGAAGACATTAATACTTTAGATAACTAAGAAGATATAAATCAGCTATCTTTGAGTGAATATCAATACGTAAGTTCGTATTACGATGATATATAAGACAAGGATATGAATAAGTTATCTGACAGTTGATATCAGTACATACGGATCTCTATTTAGTGTCAAAAATAAAAGGTATTAACTCAATGTTAGCAATCATTTGTAAATTACTCTCAATATTCATACCGTTGAAAAGTTCTGACGTTCAATTATACCGAGGATAGGGTGAAGGCAAATATCCTTCTTTATCATATAAGAGGCTTCCGGGATTCAATGATCTAAACAATTTGTTACCAGGAAGGTACTTATTACGGACCCAATTTGCAATATAAATTGACTGGTAAAAATCATTATTCGAAATCGTTTTATTTATATCTAACCATGGTAAACTAATATACAAAGCCACCAAGGTGTAAGGAGTTTCCACCCGTATTTTTAATTTTTCGAGATATGGACGGAGTCCTATGTGTGGGTTATTAAGACCACGGACGAATGAGGGTTTGAAGGTTAAAGAGGTCAACGTGATCTGAATGGATACGTGGGGAATTCTGAACCGGACAAACAATATAACGCGGAGTTGTTTTTTTTTTTTTTTCTTTTCTTTATATATGTATCATTCATACATTTTTTTCATTTAAAAGAAAGCACAACTGTGACATCAGACAAACAAAGAACAAAACGAATGCAACAAAAAAAAAATATACAGAAATGTGGAGGACAATTCGCTCCCAATAGTGTCTGACTAGGTCCTTCCAATAAGACGAAGTATTTTTTTTTTCTTCTTTCACCGAAGAACATGAGTCTCTCCTCTTCGTCTTTATGGATATACAAATTTTAACCAAATAGGTTTTCCGCCGAAACTAGCTGCTGATGAACAGCTTCAAAAATGTTTCTTTGGAACAGTCTTGATACGGACCTTTATTTAGGTTACGTATATTATTCTTGATAAAAATTTTGACTAACCTTTTTTTCTTTTTATCTTTCCTTTCTTTTGTTAATTTTTTTTTTTTCTTATATTCGTTAATCTCCTATTAACAAGTTGCAAGGCACCAGTTTTTGTCTTCCTTTTCTTTTACATTGAGCCTCAGGTCCTACCCAACGGAGCTAAATGCTTCTATATGCCATTTTAGGACTAGGAATTTCCACTTTCACCGGACCCCGTGAAAAGGCAACCTTTCTCTTCCTTGGCGAAGCTCGAAACTGACTTTTTGGGTTTCGTTTCTTTTTGGCGGTAAAGCGCCCTCCCTGTCTCTTCTCGGCTGCTTCTCCCCCTGTTGCTAGGGCTCGAAGATTCGCCAATCGCCTTCCCCCACTTCCGGTCCACATAGTAGTTCTTGAACTATAATCCTACCGTGGGCGGTGGCCGTAACAAAGGTCACGTGACAAAAAGATTAAAAACAACCATTTTTTTAATAACTCTGATTTAGTCGGAATATTTGAGTAATATGTATATTAATACACTGGATGACTTCAATTTTGGCGTCAGAAATATGGTCGAAAAGTTGAATACGGTGGAAATCGGAAATGATGGTTAAATTTTCTTCTTTAGTTGATTGTTAGCAAAGTACCGTATATAAATAATTAAATTCAACTGACAATGTCAGTTCATTTTCTCAGGCATTGCGTATATTCATAAATAATCAAATATTCAACAGAAGTGAGGATTTACTAATTTTGTTGTACTCTCAGGAGATGATGGCCAATAATGTGTCTTATTTGATTCATAAATTAATCCACACGATGGAAGGACTCATAGTATTTCGGAATGCTGGATTGAATTTGGCATGTGCTGAAACTGTCGGAAAGACATCACAAAGCAGATTCTCCAATTTCTTATCTTAACCGTCAAAAAATACTGGAAATTAGTCCGCCATCATAGATTTTCGCTGTTTTGGATTTCCTATGTACTGAGTTCGGAAAACTCATTTTTGACGGCAAAATTGAAGTCAGCGACAGTAATAATCTGCAAAGAAACCTATAAAGTGTGTTTTTACACTGAAACAGTACTAAAATTGAAAAATGTCTATTTTTCTATTTTCGTGTCACCTGACTTCATGGGCTATGTACACATGCTGTGTATGGGAGAGGGTAAATGGTCAAATACCAAACATTTATTACCTTCATGATCAATACTTCTTACTCCATATTTTGAAGGATGTGAGGCTCTGGTCGCTGTCTTTCGATTTGACACCCACCCCTGATAATCCAAATCATTTTGGTGGAATAGAGAGGGATGTAAGAAGTTTCTTTTACTTCCGTCACAAAACCACGCGTATATATCACCCAACTCCTTAAAAAAGACATGGTGATGAATAAAACTGAAAGAAAAAATTCATTACTACAAGTGCCTCTTTTACACGATATTCAGTGATGTCTTCAGGTTTTCACCTTCAAATAACATAGATATATTTTCTTTACTGGTGTGATATCAAAAGAAACAGCATTAAAATATCTATCAAATACTTTGTGTAGAAAAATACTTTGATCTTCTTAATATTCAAAAGAAAACGTTAGGATTTTAAATCAGACGTGATATCTACTTTAGATGTATTTGGACAGTTTCAATCGTTGTATAATTGGGTATAATATCCTCCGGTGAAAGAGACACTTCCTATTTCCAAGAGCAAATGAAGAGTGATTACCATCAGGAATTCAAATTCCAAGGTTATTTCATAATTGTTCCTCATCATTACTTTATCCCATATTTTTCAATTCTATCTATTTTTATCCTTTGTATGGTTTGAAAAAAAAAAGCCATTGATTTATATAATCCTGTTTGTTTTCGAAACTTTTTATCGAACTTGGATGGTGAACATATATATATATATATATATACATTTATACTGGAAATAAGACTGAGTTCAAGTCTAATTGAGTACCTCATTAAAAAGGCTTTGTTCCACACATACATACATATAACACGTATGTAGGAACAAAATAAATAAATTTAGAAAATACAATTCTCTTCGTGGACCTACCTATATATATATATACATATATATAAGAGTATCATTAAAAAAAAGGCTAATTTTGCCGAAGACGTTGACAATATAAAACAGTGTTTGTAGTTGGACCTTTTTAAAATTAATCAATAGGTATTGGCCCATTTATCTCCAGGGGGACAGTCACCATGACCTTCTTTAATGACCACTGCCAGTAATACGTTCTTTAACGGAGAGTATATGGGTTTCCCGATATGGACTATCTTTGGACTCAGGATCGTTGTAGCAAACCCATTTTTAGTCCATTATAAAATACCATTTTGACTAAAACCTTTTTCTCGTACACATGACGCATTCTTCTTTAAATTTCACAAGATTTGCAATTCACAGCAACCAAACATGAGTTGATAGGCCTTTGTTCGAGCCGGGATTACTCTGATTTTTCATCATTTTGAAAAGTACACAATCAAATATTTTTGCTACATTACATTAATTGTAGCTATAAATCAATTCCAAAAAAGACAAAGTTTAACAATTTGTATGAAAATTTCGCTGCCACTATTTTTGTACATCTGTGACTTGAAATTTGAAATCGTTAGTTTAATTAATAGTTTTTAGATATTTCTGCGACAATAAAGTTTCTTAGAAATATAAAAGAACTCTGTAAAGGAAAGCAATAACGTCTAAGTTCCACATCTGGCTGTTAAATTTGACGCAGCTGTTTAACAACAAATCTTCGTGAGAAAAATGGATATATTTAAAGCAGGGGAAAATATCACCAGTATAATTATTTTTAGTGAATCTCAGATGTTTAAAAGGTAAAACTTTCACAAAGTATACCTTACTTGTATTCATTAAGCACTGAATCTACCACTTCTCATTTAACCATAGAGGTTAATCAGTGTCGAAATTGAAGACTACTTTGATGAGTGGCCTCTGAAGATTACGATATACTGTCAAAAACTTTTGACAGACAAGCAAACCTAATTAAATAAAAAAATCTGCTTATTAGGAATGCTTTTTTGCAGGATAAATACATTATATGATTTTGAGTTTATAGAGGGATGATTACTTGTACTGAAATCAATATTGAAAATATGACTGCAATAAAGTGACCGCCACCAATAATCAGTAAACGTTTTGCCTAGTTGTGGGACTGACAACAAAGAGTCAAATGACAGAACTCTGTTGGTAGGTCCGAGAAACGGTCACGTGAGAGTTAGGGCTTTTACAACCCGGTATTTAGTAACTAGCAGGGAACAAGGATCTATTTAAATTTCGGAACAAACGAAAAAACATTGAGTGTTGTCTTAGACTCATAGAAAACCAGGATTTTTCCTTCATCGACTCTAAAATACCGCTTTACTTATCCATGTTTTTGTGGTTTCTCCGAGGGGTGGTTGAAATATCAATACTGAATTGAAAGGTGTTTTTCTGTGCCCGCTTGTCTGCCCTTTCTTTTTCCTTTTTAAGGAACTCATAGTCATTCAATAAGAAATTATGAAAATGGGAATATCTTTTATTTAGAATAAAATTGATATAATGATTTACTTTTTCTGCATTATATTCCAGAAGATTTATTTGACATGGTTTAGTTTTATGGCATATGAATCATTGGAGGTTATTTATTTCCAAATCTATTCTATACATAAAAACAGTTCTATTTCAAAAAATTCAGTTAAACATAAGTTAGCAGTTTAGTTCTATTCGACCGATTTCAAACATTTCAGTTTGAATTTAAAAACAATTCTATTTCAAACAATTCAGTTTACCATAAATACACAGTTTCAATGAAAAAACAGTCCTTTTTCAAAAAAGTCAGTTCAGCATAAGTACACGGTTTAGTTCAATTTAATCCATAGATAGGACCCTATAAGATGCTACCATTCTGGGCTTAGGTTTACGAGGGATCGATGACAATAAAAGGAATACTCGACATTCCCCAAAGCTCCAGCATTACTGGAACATCACCACCAGATTGCTTAGTGTCATATACAGGATACTCGTTGAGAGAGTCTAATCCATGCAGTCAGTGAATTCTGCTGCCCAGGTGACTGGGCAATATGACCAAAGAGCAAAAACATTAGTGCGATTGAAGTTCTTTTTTTTTTCTTTGTCAGTGTCTTCCTTTTTATACTTTCAGACATACTTTATTTCAATCAGTGTTTAACTTAGAATCTTTTTCTGTAGACGCCTTATGTACATGTTTCTTAAGATTGGATGCAGCTTCCTTAAATAACTGGTTCATGTCAGTTATACTGAAATATAAAATCATAGTGTTCATAATTTTTAGTATTTTTATCAATGAAATGTAATATTTCACTCAAAAATATCAATTTCTATTGACTAATTTATTTTGTTGATTTCAACGACAGGCTTACCCATTTTATGTTATTTTGGGCGAAGTGGTTAGGAAATCTTGTTGATAGTACGTATACATTAACTCTTTTGTGCAATTATATCTTGAGAGTTTTTCTTTTATTTTCTTTCTCTTTAGAGTCCGATTGAATATGAATAATTTTCCCTTGAAAACATCTGTGCTCTAAGAACAAGGCAAGCAAACATAGATGTTAAATTAGACGATGAAGCAGCGAAAAACTCTCTTCGAAAAATAATTATAGACAAGTAATTAGCGAAGCCCACGTAAAGTTCTATACTGCTGATCCAATTTACAGAAAGATAAGAGAACAAAGTTGGACAGAGCTTTGATTGTGTTGTGAGTGTCATGTAGATAATGAGAGAAGAAAATAGTCCAAATGTTGATTTAATTAATAATAATGTTGTTAGTGATATAAAGGCTGTCGGTAATGGCAATGACTTAATTATTGTTGACGACCGCTCTGTCAGCCATGATTGAATGTTGATTAGGACGAAGAGGTTGGTGGTGTTGTTAATGACTTCAATTATTTCATGTTGATGATGCTATTCAAAGATAGCCCTCGTGATAGAACAAACGGTAAATATTCTAAGCGATTGACCATTTATGGGGTTAAAATGTTGTCTGTGTTTTGGTGTATTTATCTCATTCGGGCATACTTAATTGTAAAGTTACTCATCAGGCTTGACCTTTTTCACCAATTGTCCATGAGTCTACATATTGTGGGTTCAGTTGGCGTATGTATTTACCAATACCTCGGCACAAACAGGATGCAACACAGGGTCAATTTTAAGCGGAATTTTACAGGTTTTCATTCTAAAGTGTCCTTCTCCCAGATGTGTAAACGAATCAAGTTTAAAGTCAATTGGCCCTCATTGTTTGAGAAAGAATAATTCGATTCATACCTTTCCCAATAGTGTTAGAATTATTTGAAATGCAAACAGTCTTGTTGCAGTGTCTGTTTCCTATGACATTAACCATTACACTACAAGTCTTTCCTGTTGATATAATTTAGAAAACTGAGCGTTCCAAATATCTTTAAATAGAAATTACTGGTTGAAGAGCTGATTGTTTTTATATCTGTTTACATGCAATTGCTGTCCCTAAATAAGAGCCTGTAACAACCCCCCACACATTGATATATATATATATATATATATATATATATATATATATATATATATATATATATATATATATATATATATACGCTTCAGAAAGATATGAATCAAAATATTTACAGTAGTAATAGTAGGTCCGACTGTTCTCTTTAACATTAGTATGGCAGCCGGTCTAATCGAAGGAAAACTTCGAACTGAAACCTGATAAACTCTGCTTAGAACACTGACTTTATGTTGCTTCCTGCTCGTACGGTGAAATAAACACACATACGGACACATACACAGACACATACACAGAGACACATACAAGCGCGCACACACACACACACACACACACACACACACACATATATATATATATATATATATATATATATATATATATATATATATATCATCTTTGTTTGATCACAAAGAGAAGAAACTGACTGTCATCACGCGTCGTTGACTTTATATCTACGGTCTCCTAAATTAGATGCACATATTTCATTTCTGATAATGCACAGTCTTCATTCATAAATATGGTAGGATTTTTTTGCTTTCTGCTAAGAGCATGATTTTCAAACCAGCGTTAGCTGATGGGTTAGTATCACAGTGACAACAAGTAACCTCAATTCTCCAAGTCTGTTCTCTGTATTTTATCCTTTTACAACAATGCAGTCGTCTAAATGGTTTTGATTCTCCCGATTTTCAACTGTTCCAATCATTTTCCTATCCAATGCGACGTTTCAAAGCGCACCAACCGCAGCTGGTATAACGTTCTCCCAAATGCCAATGATAATGAGAAGAATAATATACACACGCATATATATATATATATATATATATATATATATATGTGTGTGTGTGTGTGTGTGTGTGTGTGTGTGTGTGTGTGTGTGTGTGTGTGTGTGTGTGACGCATTTTGTCTAGATAATTTTCTTAGGATACTTTCACGTTTTCAGGCAAGTGTTTTGTTTTTACACTTGAAAACAACCCCTGCTGATGACCTAGGAATGGTCCGAAAGCGCTCGGGACAATTTCGGTAAATTAATCTACCAAGTCCAACTAACAATTAAAACACTTGTCAGGAAACTGGAAAGGATCCTAAAACATCATAAAGACAAAATTTGTTTTTATTACTTAATCAAACTCACACACACAAATATATATATATATATATATATATATATATATATATATATATATATATATATATATATATATATATATATATATATGTCATGGAAGAATTTGTAAATGAATAAAACACATGTTTATAATTTATTTTTGTGAAAAGTTTTTTCTTGTAAGAAAATGTTAGGTTAATTAGAGCTTGCATAAGCTCCAATATTTACACGACAAGAAAAAAAGTTCATGTATTCAATGTAGTAGTTTTCATTGTTAAATATCAAGATAATTTATTTTGCGTGTACAGAAATCTATGTTTGAGTATGTCACAAAATAATGGGAACACTAAGTTTATACAATGATACGTAAGTAAATTCAGGAAAAAATCAGCCCCATGCTAAGAAATCTGATCTTTACTATGTCTACATATATAACAGATATTTCTTTTCCTCTGAAAAATAACGAACCATGTTGAAATTAGATGCATCATTGAAGGAATAGAATATTGAATTTTCACCCAAAAGAAATAGAGCTGAAAATTTTGTGTAGGAATAGAATTAAATCTCTAATCTACTGAAGGTTTATCTATTTTTGCTTCATCAATAATATTAAGTTAGGCTTCAAATAAGATTTTTAAAATGAATTGATTTAGCTTTGATTCTAATTGGTATAAATGTATTTTTAACTATCTAGGTGGGAAAAAATTTCTGAAATTATTTTGGGTCTTGATTTTTCAAATTTTTTACGAAGGATTTTAAATATTACCGTCGAGAATCTCACAGCAATTCAAAAAAGTGCGTCTTAAACAAAGATGCCGATTAATCAATAAATATAAAAAAAAGATACACAAAATGCGAGCTTTTCGAGCTTATTTTTGCAGAAAAACTAACTCTTTTTTTTAGTATGGAAATCTGCCGATGTTCAAATTTCTATCCATCTATCTATCTATCTACGTGTGCGTGTGTGTGTATTTGTGTGTGTGTGTAATATATTTGGTCCCATAATTTAGTAGACACGTTTTTTCCGCTAAGTTATCAAAATTATTTACTATGCGTAAGCCTTCTCCCGGAAAGTTAGCTGCTTATTTCGCCGCTACAGACTCAATAAATATAATTTACAAGTAACTGCTTCCTACTTGGAAGACTGACTCAGCAGTTTTTCAGCCAGGTAATTACCCACATATGACATTGTACTGTAAGGTCGGAGATGTCTGTAATTCACCGAATGTATTCATTATGGGATGTTAATAACAAGACCGAATAAAAAAAAGGGACTTGTTTGACACTAAGCTGCATCTGATGTTGAGCCTTTTCAGTTCTGCTGATCTGAAGAGTGGGGACTGCCCCTTCAGGGTGCTATCTATATGTCAATAATACGTATTTAAAAATTATTCATATTCGAACGACTGTGTACAAAAAAAATCGCAAAAGACATATATGCAATAAATTTCAATATGAATATCCAATAAACGCGATTCCCTAATCTCTTGTTGTAAAATAACCCAAGGCGATTCAACATACCGTTAAGATCAATACATATTTGATCAAAAATATGTATATATTGTAGTCAAAAAACAAAAGAAATTATATAATAATAATAATAATAATTATTATTATTATTATATTCTTGGAATATTTTCACGTCAGCGTGAGCTGATGGTTTTCCACTGGAGTCTGACTGACAGCAAGTCTCCTCAAGTCTTCAGGACTCTTCTTAAAATTCTGACCGATCTCAACAATGCTGCAGTTTTTGTAGTCTTATTTCCAAGTCCTATTGTCCCTGTACCAATATTTGATTACTGCACCGAGCGTCCTAGAAAGAATTCGTATCACCGTCACTTTCACGTTCCGTAGCTTTTTCAGTTCACTAGCAGGGATCAAGGTATATAACTCTATTTTCGCTTTATCATGTAGTCAACCAGAACGGCAAAGTCTACTTTTCGGTCGGTTTTCATTTTTTTGTAGACAATTAATAAGTCTAGACATCTGGCCGAGATAAGGAGATCTGTTCCTATCTCAAATTCCCAAACAGCTTTGTGTGTCTCATTTTCTATGACAGGTTCATGGTTGTACATATACCATTTGTTCATATGGTCAAATTTGAACTTCTTGTATATTTCCCAGTGGATCGCATTGCCCACCCAATCGTGTCCAGTCTTATACTATCTTCGCACTAATTTACTTTATTCGCTTATTATATCATTGATCTTTTCATCTGTATGACTACATGATCTATCTGCTATTTTATTGGGTCTTGTCTCTTTTTGATTTGACATAGTTCTTATTGCATTGTTTTGTACTGCTATCAGAAGCGATTCAGTTTTTCTTTAAACTTTTCCCTTTCTTAGATATGTCTAAGTTTTCTCGTGTCAGATTTTACTTGTTTGTCACTTGAAGTGTCCATACAGTTGTTTTTCTTCCCATTTTTGTTTTCTGGTTATTTTTGTTCTCTTGGTGCTTGTGTTGTCTATTTTGTTTCTGGTGGCTGAAATCAGTCTTCCATTGCACATTTTTATGTTATCTTCTTGTTGTATCGATGCATCAATGTTATCTTGAATATTGGCAAATCCACTTTCTCCTTTCTTGACACCAGCAGTCTGTCTGCGACATCTCTTGGATGTAAAGCCTAATGCATCGTCATGAGTTTTCTTGTTCTCAGGTCAATCTATAGAAGTTATCTCGCCCACTTTATGAATGGTCCCAAGTATCTCATGAGGGCGACTGCACAGGTTTATGTAATTCGGTTTTGAGTAGTTTTCTTGATCTCCAGAGTCATTCTTTTTAAATTTATTCTTTCTTCTCCGCTTGTTTGATGTTGTCCGTTTCCAATATTCCCAAGTATTTGTTAGTTCCCTTTTCTAATTTTTCTTCCATTTAATAGTTCTATTCCTTCCGTCATTTGTGTTTTTCTGTTGTTCATTATTTGTATGACAAATATTTCTCTGGCAAATTCCATCCCTACATCTTCACTGTTTATCCTCACTGTCTGTATTAGGGTTCTCAGTTCCTTTCATTTTTGGCAAACAGTTTGATGTTGTCCATTTACATTAGGGGTTTGAATTTCTCTTGCGATTTGTGAAGTTTGTATCCGCCTGTAAATTTCCTAACTGTTATTTTGTTGCATCATCCTTATCACAAATAGTAATGGTGATAGCGCTTCTCTCTGGAATCGTCAGCGGCTAATAAGCGAAACGTAAATCTCCAACTAAATTTTGTTATAAATATTTTTCACATCATCGGTAGACACTTTATTAGTCTGTAGTCATTTAGGGTGATTTTAGCGGTGTTTTTCCTTAGTCATCCATACAGGTATTTTAAAATAAATCCCTTCGTTTCAATAGCCAGTCTGTCATGGATGGAAATGAGGTTTTTAAACCAGTATCAATGTGCGCCATCATGTACTGGCGTTTTCCAATTTGGTACTTTTTTGATTGTTGCTATGTGTGAATTGAGGTGTATTTTCGCCATCGGTCCCTCTTTTAGTCCTCGTAAATCTTTTCCCATGCTGCTTATCCATTTGTCTTTTCAGTTAAGTTCTTTTGGGTGTCATATTTTTTCTCCAAAATTCCTTTGTTTCTTATTCCTCCGGTTATATGTATGTGTTCGTGTATTCTCCTTGTACTTTCTTTTAGACTTTTTTCGTTGATTTGGAATGTCCTGTTTCGTCTGTATTCTTTTACCTGTCTCGATATTTTTTTAGTCTTCCTTCCTCTGACCTTCAAGTTTATTTCCTTGAGATGTATTGTCTGTTTCGATTGTGTTCCTTTTTGCTTTTTATCCCAACATGTTACAGCGTTCTACCTCTGTCTTATCATTGTAGCTTGTTGTCGTAGATCTCTTATCTGTATTTACATTGTTATTGTAATTATAATTACTCGTTGAGAGTTTTTTACATGGTCTTTCGCTGGAGTTTATGTGACATAAAGTTTCCATGACTCTTTTCAGTATTCTGGCCGTTCTCAATAATGCAGTAGTTTGGTTGGTCTCAACTCGTCCTCTTATTTCCATGTCCTCCTGTCGCTTTAATAATCGTTTAGTGACTTTACAAAGATCACCAATCACATTTGGTATAAACGTAACTTTCATATACCACAGTTTCTTCAATTCTCTTGCAAGGTCGAGGTATTTATCCTTCTTTTCGCTTTCCTCCAATTTTACTCTGTGGTCAGCCGGAACAGCAAAGTCCACAATTTTTCAAGTTCTTTTATTTTTGTTGATTATTATAATGCCTGGTCGTCTGGCTCAGATTAGGTGATCCATTTGTATGTCAAAATTCCAGATTATTATTATTATTATTATTATTATTATTATTATTATTATTATTATTATTTATTGTGGGTTTTTATCGCCAGCTCTAACTAGTGATTTTCACTGAATTCAGAGTGAGAGTAATTCTCCTTATACCTCTTACCTCTTTAGGCATCTCCCACCGCCTTCTCACGTCAGGTTTTAAGAAATAAAGAATCTTTGCATGAACATATATACTATTAAAATAATATCTTGAGATCAAATTATGAAAGATAATTAATTCATTAGTGCCTAAAAATGCCTTCTTCATTTTTTCTAAATATTATTTTTGAAATCATCTAAATTAATCGTTTTTTTTTTAAACTGTGTCTATTTTTGATGTGATTTGAAATTTTTTTTTAAAACAATATATTACTCTGTTAAGGAAAACATTCCCTTGGTTTTTAGACTAGGTTTTTGAAATCAGTCTTGACAGTAAATTCCCTGTTAATGGAGAATATTAATAAGTATCTCTACCAAAATTAAAAATTCTATTTATCATTTTGAAAGTTTCAGTCAGATCTCCTTCCATTCTTCTTTCTAGAAAAATAGTTAATCCTATTTTCTCTCATCTTTCTCTGTAACATAACTATTTTACTGATTTTATTATTTTTGTCATCCTAATTTTAATTTTACGTTCGAGTTTCCATATGTAGACACGGAAGTCCAGGCTAGACTAGACTACTCTATATGAGATCTTATTAGTGTTTTACGTATTTTAAACTTTATTCAATTTTATTTTGCCTCCCTTCAAACAAAATTTCTAACCACCAAGTCAATCATTCCATTTACTCTCGAGACAACAGACAAAATTTTATTTAAGCTTTAAATGTTTCATTAAAGCAATTCTGCTGCAGTTTAACGGACATTGGCATAATGATTAGATTGTTCGCCCATGGCCCGTGAGACCTGTGTTTAATCCCAGGTCGTGTCATACAAAAGACTAAAAAAATGGTACTTTATGCTACCTTGCTTAACGCTCGGCATTTTAAGGTAAGGATGAATGGTAAAGTGGAGCAATCCAAGGAAAGGAGTTGCGCCCTCCCGTAGACTTTGGTGTAGTAGCTATCGAAAAGGGAGCCTTCCGGTCTCCCTCGACTACAATCGCCAACTTTAGTTTACTTTACTTAATGTGTTTAGATCTAATGCGCCATACTTTAAATTTGTTTTTATTCAATATTATCAAATATCTTCGAAATATGACAATATATTTAACATTATCAGTTGTATTTTTATAATGATCTGAAAAGTCGGTTAACATCATCAGCATATAGTTTTATTTCCTCTTTTATATTATTAAGAAGATTATTTATGAATATCAATAAACAAAAGTTCCACTATTGATCTCTGAGTAACACAGACTTTATTTTATGCTTAAGATTATGTAATTTCATTTTTGACTTCAGAAGTTTTGCAATTTTATTTTTGATTATATCCTTCAAATACTGCAGAATCTCATAACAGATAATACCTGTTTGTTTTTTACAGTTGTATATAAGAATAGAAATGAAAGAAATACTGATACATTTGGCTGCGAACCATCCTGTTAGCGCAGGCTATAGATCCGCCAACTCTGCTGCTGAAGAAGAATAAGACCCTCCATTGAAGCTACTTGTTGGTTACGCTCGGCGAATAATACCGCTTCAGAATGGGATTCTGATCTTTGAGCTGTCCTTGACCCGGCAACCGAGGTACTCAAGTATCTTACAATACTCCGTTTTGGCCCTTACTGAGCTAAACGGGCGATCGAAGAGGCCTAACCCATCAAGCACCTATATGATTGTCCCAACCGTATTCTTTGAATTGCAATTGTGATAAACAAGTACCCAATCCTATTTTATCTTTAAAGAAGGTCGGTGGCTGAGTGTCATTTTCGCTGAGATTGCAAAATTTGATACCATTTCTACGATGAACAAATAGATGATTAAGATTCAAGAGAATTTTTACTGTTTGTTAACAATACTTTAAAAATTAACAAATGAGTTCTTGCTCATTTAAAAATAGGTAAAAGTAAGAAAAATTAGCGACCATAGTGGAGGGTGTCTCGAAGGCTCCCTTTTCGATAGCTACTAAACCAATGATTAGGGGAGGGTGCTACTCCTTCCCCAGGATTACTCCACTTGATCCTTACCTTACAATACTGAGTGTTAAGCAAGGTAGCATCAAGTACCATTCTCTGAGTCTTTGGTATGACTCGACCTGGCATTGAACCCTGGTCTTCTGGGCCATTGGCGAACACTCTAAACATTATGCCAGTGTCCGGTATATTTAAACTATATTTAAGTATACGTGTGTGCATGTGTATGGGTGTGCGTGTGTGGAAAATGAAGTTGCATTAAATAGTCCTCAATCGTTAATATGTCATTAAAACAAAGAACATACCGACAAGGATGCTACGTACTATTTCGAATAACACTTGAAATTCGCACCCGACAAAAAAGCAAATATACGGCCTCAAGTCACCCACTTAACAAGCCATTAAAGACGAATAAGACATATTCGGCAATATTGATGAAGCAGAGTGGAACTCATGAGTGGTGACCCCAGTGACTCCGGCACATGAACTCGCTAAACATGGCTAAATGATAAAGACTCATACTCATCAGATCTGTGCTGACACGGGATGCTGTTTATAGGACCTACCAAGAGCGATGGATTATAGAGGCGGATGAGAGAATCAAGAGATTCTGTGCTTTCAGCCTGACTTGATGATGTATATATATCGGCATCATTATATCATGCAGCTGGCACAGATTTCCCTAAGTCTCTCTCACTATCCGTCCCAATCATCCATCGCTTCCGGCCGGTCTTTCAGCTCAAATCCTGTGTCCGTACAAAGCTGTGGCACAGAAGTTCTAGCTGATCGTACTACGCTTGCTCGTGCCTGTGAAAAGGTCCATAGGAGAACGTCGCTTACGAGTTGGTTCTTGCTCTTCCGGTAGTACTCTGCATGTCTTGTTCAGCTAATTTGGATTATCTTCGAGATGGGTGGTAGGTGGCTGTACAGTTGCTGTTTTGTGGGATGCTGCTTCCAGGATTTGTGAAATATAGTTCGTAGCATCCTTACGCAATTGGTGTCAAGCTACTTCTCTATACGCTTTGCCTTTTTGGTGCATCCATACAGTCGTATGGACATGACTGTTGCTTGGAAAAATGCGTTTTATTTTATCAGATACGTCTGACTTCCATATGACCAAGAGCCTATCAATAGCTGTCGATAATTCGCTAGTCCTGTATTGATGCCATTTCCGGTGGATGAGACGCTACCTCCGAGATTGGTAAACTTGTTCACTAGTTCCAGAGACCTACCGTAGAGGTGCTATCTCCACACTGAATGGTATATATATATATATATATATATATATATATATATATATATATACGCACACATCATCACATAGGGAGGAGATAAAATACACTAAAAAACTGTTGAGATGAGTTTAAATGTCTACTGAGGCAACTGCATTCAGTTTTCACCAATGTATTTGAGATTTAAATGAGCTTTTCCATTCTCCCTCCAGCTATGGATAAGATAATAAGGAATAGCTTGCGACTACTTTTGTCAGGACAACCATTCTTGAAGATGCACATCGCTAAATTCAACTACCTATCAACATAGCAGGATAGCTCTCTTAACTCACTCATCTCTTACAGCCCTTTAACCAGAGAGCACATAAATGTAAATATATTATCATCGATTGACTTAGTTTGTTAAAAGGCGAAAGTATGTTGTCGATCATCATAGTAACTGCAGTAATTCAATCACTTACTTTATATGTTCCCTAAATCACTAATTTGGTCAAAATGTTTCCTCCGATGACAGGGGCAGATTTTAAACTAAAGAAATGTCATTATTTAATAAAAGTAATAATGAACAAACTTTTAGTTTCATCTAATTGGATGGAATTATATTATTTATATATTTTCTTATTTTTCCTTATGCTGTAATTAAAATAAAACTATTTTCAAAATGATATTTATTCATAAACTATTTACTTGTGGTTGTGCTCCACTGACATAAATCTACAATCCCTCTGAACTCCGAAATTCAGATGTCATTTAAACATTGTATTTTCTTTGCAAACGTTACGAGACGAGAAGGTATCACAAGAACATTCCTAAGCTTTATTTACTGACTTTAAGTGCAGTTAAGACAGTTGTAATGGTTATTATTTTAATTGCAGAGGCTATGTTTTACAAACACAGCTAACAATTTCAATTACACCACCAATATGTTAGCATTAAACCGTGGTAAATATCAACGAATAAAAACGTTGATTATTCAAGCTCTTAAACTGAGGCGAACAGATGTTTTTTTTTGTTTTTTTTTTGCAGTTCAATCTCTTGCAAATGCTCAAAGAAAAATAAAAAAAATTTAAAGTCATTAACTTTAAAGGTGTTTGCTTGTCCAGATCAAATAAGTGCTTCAAAATTTTCTGTCTGCCAAATAGTTAAATCAAATTCAAAATACTCAATAGCGAAAGATGTAAACGATTAAAAATGGAAAATCAGTTATTCAGGAATTGAGACTTATGTTGTTAAACTTTTTTTTTTATTATCGCTCTGATTATAAAACAACATTGTACGCTGATGAAGATGGCATTACCACTCCAAACAGTAGTACTGAATGTTTTCAACCGACACTGCCTTCAAGTGCTTTGTATGAACCTGAACCATGATCTCAACATTTCTGAGATTGCGTACAAAGCGTTTGTTTTTTACTTTTGGCATCAGGAATAACAACTAAGACTCATATCCAAATTGTAAGTTAAGTTGATATTACAATAGGATTTGTTTTGTTTCTTTTTAGTTGGTTTGTTTGCTTGTACGTTTTTTTTTCTTTTTGATTATCTGAGCAAATAATTGCCCACTGAAAGTGTGTACAGGAATATTTGTGTACAAAAAATATTGATACCTATTTTCAAATATTTAAGTTGAAAAACCTGATTACAAATTATCCGATCAATATTCATTCCAAATCATTGTGGCCGTCCACCACAATCAGATCAGTTGAGTTTTTTCACTTTTCTACCATTTTTCTCAGCTTTTCATCTGATCAGTCGACTTTATAAATTTCATCTTTCACAGAAATTGATAGCTATGTACGCCATCTAAAATCTCTTAAGCAACTTTTAAAAAAAAACTTAGATCTGCGACAAACTTTATCTCCACAAGTGTGTGTTCAGTTATGACTAAAAATCGTTTGGTGTTGATCTTGAATACATGGAAAAACATGTGAAAACATTTAGTTTATATTTTCCTCATAGTTGGGTAATATTGGATTATTACGAGATGGTTTTGTTACATTATCGTAGCGTACCTGCTACTCAAAGCTAAAATCCCCTTGAAAAAAAAGTACAATCCTTCATCGAGTCAGCTAAAAAATCACTTCATACCTGGATATAGGGAGGAATTTTTGTTGCCAACTCGAGAACTATTTTTTGAATTAAATTAATTCTGCGAACTGACTTAGAGATAGTTTCCTATCACAGGATAAAACATGTGGTATTCAAAAGCTCCTCTTGTTTGGATAACGATATATCCCATTATTACTTATATTCAAAAGAACGACTTCCTGTCTTTGGTAACGTAGAATTCCCTTCACGCAAACCATAAAGAACGCATCTGCGTACCTTTATATGAACACAGCAGCCAACAACCAAAGCAGCGAATTTGGCTTTATAACTCAGCCGTGCGGCATTGATGCCTGATTTTGTGCTCAAGTTCAATGGTAGATTCGAAGCCGAATAGACTCCAGTTTTTGCTGGGGAACCTACAGGTGATCTAAGACGTCATTGACGGCACTGCATTGTACTAGACTCTCAGGTCTACTTCAAGGCATACAGGTCAGACTCAGGTTACATCTAGCGATTCCAGCAGGGTCATCCGTTTATATTGCACCAAGTGATCCTATGAACAGTATAAGCTAAAAAGGCACAAGATTCGGCTCATATCCTCCTCTCCCCTGTCCTTCCCTCCCCTAAAACACACACGCTAAAAAAGACCTTGGGTCAAATCCTGTTTTTTAATACCCTGACGTCGTCATCATATCATTTCATTCAATTAGCGTTCATATTTATTAGCCGGAAAGTTTTGAATACAACAAAGGTTGATTTCCATCTAATATTCCCAAAATGTTACGAAAAACCATCAAGGTCGAGAAGTAGCCTGGGGTAATAATGGGGTCTCCGGGGTTGTGGTAATAGCACTTTAATCCTGAAACTAAGCAAAGCAACCGTCATTATCTGATAAAGCCTTTTTAGTGCAGCCCATGTATTAGATAAAATATAATTATATAATTATATACACAAATTCATGAAGACCAACATACAACTATACATATATAATCACTACGATTAATAAAATTGGGCCTTTTTTCCCAACTCTGTGGCCATCCTAAAATAAACCACTTTCAAGTGTTTGATGATCGCCTTGGAGAGAGGAAATATTTGTAGCAATTTCAATAATTGCGTTAAGAGAATCAATTGCAGGATCACTTTGTTATTGAAAAAAGTTTTTTTTACAATCTGCTGGTCAATTGAATTTATTTTTCTAACAGTAATTATATATATATATATATATTAAAAATGGCAGTTATGCGACAGATATGTTTATTTTTTTAGGGAAATATTTTAAAATTTACTTTTGGAGAAAAACCAACAATAATATTTTAATTTACAAAGGACGATTTGACTGAATCTCTACCACTACAAAGGATAAAAAAAAGACGGTTTGATATTGTTTCTTTGATTAATTATGTATCAACTTTCGTTGGTTATTCAATGCCATAGCCATCCTTGTAAAAGAACACCAGTGATACTCTTTAACCCATAACTGGGAGAAGGGGGTACATGCCTTTTCCAATAATATTGATCCGAAAGTGAACGTGATACCGTGATTGGAGTTCGAACTTGTGTACTTCGAGGGTGCAATTCAACACTTTTAGCTGTTAGGTAACGGGAACAAAACCTGGTTGTATTCTTTCTATCTCGATTTGTTGTAATTTCTTTTCTTTTGATGATACCAGTTTCCGTGGTTTCTCATATATTATTGTTAGAATCTCTTATTTACATCCATTAGTTTAACTGTTTTAGCAATTGAGTGTTGGTCTTTGATCTTTAAAATGTCGATCTACAAATCCATCTTCTAAGAAAGGTGCAAAATTTAGATAAGGATACCTGTCTGATGTTCAGGTATGCAACTGCGCTGGATAAATTATGAAATGAATCAAGATGTTAACGATGAAACCACACAATGAATGATAATTGGCAGGAAAGTTTCAAGAAAAAAAAAAGAAAAAGAAAAAATGAAAATGAAAATGAAATGAAATTACTTTTTCTATATGATCAACCCTAAAGAATTTATAATTCAAACACTGTCCTGCTGGTGTAAAAACATGCAAATGAATATCAGTAAAGAACAAATTCTGAATTTCACAATATTCAATGGAAAAGAACAAAGACAATGATAAGAGATAGAAAAATGTTTAAGAAAGGGCAGAAAAGGCTAAGATTTTAAAAAGAATTAGGTGACAAAACGTTGCTACAAATGGTACAGAACAAGAAAGAAAGAAAACTGCGGGATAAATTGAAATTTAGTTTATACTATAAGAACATTGTAAAATGCATGAGAAGATGATGAGATGAGATACAGATTCTTGTTTGTAGGAAACAGAAGATTGTTCCAGCGGAACACTCTTCACTAGGTTGGCAAAAAAAATAATAGGAAAGAGATGTTAATAGCTTTAAATATCCCCCCTCTCTCTCTCCCTCTCTCTGTCTCTCTGTCTCTCTCTCACTCTCTTTATATAAATATATATAATCATAAGGACAAAGCTGAAAATATGAAGCTATCTGACTCCAACTCGCCCTCTGTCCCTGGACGACATGCTGTGTCTATTCAGACCAAAAACATGTCAATTCATGTGTAGAACTCAATAGGAGAACGTCGCTTATAAGGTTCGACCCTTTGCTTCTGCAGTTATGCAGGTCAAGTCCTGTTTGTCCTACTTGGATGGTACGGTACGGTCACAGCTGTAGCTTTATATATATATAAATATATATATATATATATATATATATATATATATATATATATATAATGTGACATTGTGGTATAATTGTTATCGCATTGAGAAATTGACGCACGGAGCTCTAATTCACCTGGGAAAGGTATAGAGTCATCTATTGTCCTGCCAGTTATGGGTAAACTGTTGAGAAAAGGAACTCGTTAACCTCGGTATCATATTTACCCAACCCCTTCGCTCGCGCAGGATATGACACAAGGTCAATTTTTTAAGCGGAGTTTAACAGGTTTGAATTCAGAGTTTTCCTTCTCCTAGACTAGTTACCTTACCAAGGCTGAATAACCTAGTCTGCCCTACTATTTACCCATAGTTGGAGGGAGAATAATTGGATTCATACCTTTCCCAAGGTTATTAGTGCTATGTGAAATGCAATCAATCTCGTCCAGGATTTAACCTCAGTATAGAAACCAATGTTGGGGAAGGAAAACTTAATAAGTACCTGTTAAACACCGCTGACCTTGTGTTACATCTTCCTTATGCGGAGGAGTTTGGTAAATTCACACACACACACACACACACACACACACACACACACACACACACACACACACACACACACACATATATATATATATATATATATATATATATATATATATATATATATATATATATAGATATATGATTGCTCTATCTTTACAGAGGAGAGCCGTCTTTACTGACAAAATTAGAACATAAATATCCTGCTAAATGACTCATTCAACTCGGAAAATATGTTTAAGATGAAAAGGTAGTAAGACAAGTATGTATTAACCGACCCCCTTTGCGCGTTCAGGATATGACACAGGGTCTATTTTCATGCGGAGTTTATCAAGTCTGGATTCAGAGTTTTCCTTCTGCTAGCCTCGCTGCCCAATCAAACCTGAAGAACCCAATCTTCTATACAATTTATCGATAGCTGGAGGTAGATTAGAGGATTCATGCCTATCTTAAGGGTATTAGAATTTTGTAAAAGTGTAATCAGCCTCGTCCAGGATTTGAACTCGTGTCCATTTCCTCCGATGATAGCCATTACACCACGGCATAGTAAGACATATGTAGGTTCTTTTATAATCATGACTAACGCTTGTACGATGTTAATGTCTTTCCTTGGGTCTACATCGCTACCAACGGATGACAAGCGTAGAAAGATAACTAGAAAATATGCAAAGTGATGTTCTTTATTTTAGAGTACTATCTCTTAAACTTCAGCCGTCAAATGATTTCAACAAATAAGGAGATGCTTGATGACTGAGCATCATTTGTTACTTTTAGTTCTGGACTCAACATGTCCTTGAAACATTGCTATCACATTACTTTGTCATTAAACTAGAGCTACTTTTACGCCCTCCTATATATATATATAAACTTTTAATATCGGCTATTATTACTTGAGATTTTTACTCAAAAAATATTATAGTAATAAATCATAGAATAAAAATTGCAAAGGAGGCAACTTAATTCCGATAAACAAAATAATTAAAATCCAATTTCTGTTGATTTATCATTATTTGACTCGGTTTACGCGTTTCGTATTTCTCAAAGGCATCAATCTGAAATTCACAAAACATTTGACTGTTAAATGATGATTGATTAATTATTCAGATTGCAATACGACAGGAAAGTGATGAATATATATATATATATATATATATATATATATATATATATATATATATATATATATAGTCGTCTATGAATACATATATATGCATACATTGTGTGTATAAACCAATGGTTTTAACGTAAGGATTGACATACTGGTCAAAATATAAAGGTGTGGGCAAATGTTTAAAGTTAATATCTGTTTTCTTATAAAATAAATACTTTGTAACGCCTTACAAAATAACTCTGCGAAATCTTACGTCTATACACACATACACGTATACACACACACACACACACACTCTCTCTCTCTCTCTATATATATATATATATATATATAGAATACCTGCTAGCTGCGAAGGATTAGAGCGATTGATGATTAGAGAGAATCAAGGGACTTTGTGCAATCAGGTCCTCTCAGACTAAGGTTGATTGTACTTATAATGATCCTATCAATGAGTCACAAAGATCTGTTTGAGATAATGTTTAAAATCATTTTCGACTACATTTTCTCTTAAAACTTTGATATTACATTAAACTATTTGCTATTTGAACAGTTTGATTCTTATCAATATATTGATATTGCAATTCATTTCAAATTGTCTAAATGTTTAAAATGATAAATTGGAATAGTTCACAAAAATCATACAATTATTGATTACTTTCAAACAAACAGGGATGAGAGGACGCACTGAGGATGCCGATTTTTTTGCTTTCTGTACGAATTTTACCCTGAATATTTCACAGGGATTCCACTGAAAAACAACCTTAACACATTTCTTGCTTTCTAGGGAGTTTCCACGTTAAGTTTAATCGAGATTTGTAACAAGCTTATGAGACTATTCGTAACAAACAAGTAAACACATGAAGATTATATATATATATATATATATATATATATATATATATATATATATATATATATGTTTTTCACTTTTTCATTTATTTACACTTCTAGCTGAAGTTACACAAAGAGATGCATGCAAGTATTTTCTTGTGGCTTCATTATCAAAACAAGAGTTCTTCAACATTTGATGTCAGAGCTAAAATAATTTAATTGAATTTCCAAGTCTCCACGACGGGGAACCGGAAATTCTCTCGACCTGTGCTGACAATGGACAACTGAATTGTGTATGCGGTTTCGCGCGCATTTTTATATTCCCTTTCAAAACACATTGCCTCATTTAATAAAAAAAAAGATGGCGCTTTTCCTGCTTTTCAGTAGAAATGAATAAAATTCATGAAAAAATATAAAGAACACAACAAATGAATCGTAAGAATATATTACTATGGAAAATTTGAAAAAAAATCGACAATGATGGGCTGACCTTTCAGAATAATCACTTCAAAAATTTTGAACATGGATTTTCCAGTGTAAATGAAGTGAAATCAAACAAAGACAGAGAAAAAAAAACGTATTTTCGTTGACATTTTATCATTATTCTCTATGAAACAGAATGATGTAAAGTTGATTTACATTTGCTCTTTTGAAACTTTATATTTGTCTAGTTCAAAGTGTCGAGAAACCAGAGAGGATCTAACTCTGACAATTACTAAGCAATTACAAAAACCTGTTTATAAGAAGTATAGTTATTATTTAAAAACCATTCAGATGATTGTTGTTGTTTAATAATGTTGTTTATATATAGGACAAAGGCCTCTGGTAACTTATAATATCTACTGTTTATTATGTATTTACCTATCTAAATTCTAAAATACTTGCGATCAAATTGGAACCTGTGTTTTCAGGATTGCTTAAACGAAAATCGTGTGTAAGGTTATTTTTCAATAAGTTCTATTTCAACGAAGTAAATAGGCCCTAGGTAAGTTATAGTATCTGCTGTTGCTAAAGTGGTTACCCATTTAAGAATTGAATTGGTTTGGCGCAGATTAACTTCAGTGATCTAGCGGGGACCGGTGCTTTCAGTAGGGCTTGAGTGTAAATCGGGTGCAAGAATATTATTATCTAAGTTATCAATAGATAAGGTACGAAGGCCTCACATTGCAAACAGTATCTGCTGTAGTTTATGTTGTTGCCCATCTAAGTTCTGATCAGGTTCATTGCTTCTTAACTTCGGTAATCAAGCGCAAACCATTGCTTTCGGTCTGACATACCCGTAAGAGCTCCGAATACATCGATTGGGACAACAGAATATGCCAACTGCACCTCTGCAGAGAGATAAGAATCTCTCCAACGTATCCTGGGTGTAACACTAAACTACATCAGATGGTGATGGTCAAGTCCTGCAGCTTTGGGGAATGTTTTATAACCATTATCCTGAATCGGACTGGTAGTACGTTTTAGGGCTCCATCAGTGGGTTGAATAGAAATGTTCAATCATTTACCAAGGGTTATTATTATGAGTTAGTTGAAAACATACTGCTGTGTGTAAGTTATTTATATTGGTTTGAAATCTAGATAAATAGAATTACTAATGTTAAATAGAAATACTTGAAACCCTTTGACTCTGTATAAACAAATCTTTGATATTAAACAGAAGTAGAGGAGTTTGATAGTAATTATTAGGGTCAGAGGAGAGTAAAGTAAAAGTAAAGTTGGCGACAATTGTCGAGGGTAACCAGAAGGCTTCCTTTTCAATAGCTACTAAACCGAGGTGTAGGGGAGGGCGCTACTCCTTTCCCTCGATTGCTCTACTTTACCCTTGATACGTGCCTTATATTGCTGAGTGTTAAACTAGGAGGTATCAAGTACCATCTTAAAGTCTTTGGTATGATGCGACCTGGGATTGAACCCCGGTCTCCTGGACCATTGGTTAACACTCTACCCACTAGACCAATGATCCGGTCAAAGAGGAGAGTAAGTGAACCCATATGTGAGCGAACAAAAGAGCTCTAACAACTCATTCAAGAATATGTTCACCTACCAAATCCTCGCTTACCAATCATATATATATATATATATATATATATAAATATATATATATATAGAGAGAGAGAGAGCGAGAGAAAGAGAGAGATTTTAACTTTAAGTAAGCCGCAAGTGTAGAGAAATCATAAAAACCAACCAACCAACCGTAAGTCCTTCATAAATTCAATTGACATAATATGACAGACAATTTCATTAGTTTATAATTCGAGGCCCCCATTCTCTTGATGGGTAGCATAAAAATTACCTTTGAAAAATAAAATGATTACATTTTTGTTTTAATCATTTTTGTAGCTACCAGTTTATTTTTATTAGTATATAATGAAGTAGAATCATTTAAATTGTAAATAGACTTCACTCAATGCATGTAATTCTTCCTTGTGCTATAATCAAACGGGGGACATCTCCACTCTAGAAGGAACCCCTCTTAAACTCGTAGACAAATTCACTTACCTAGGAAGCAGCGTCGAATCAACCGAAAAGGACATCGAAACCAGGTTAACGAAAGCATGGACAGCTATCAATAGGCTATCGATTATTTGGAAATCAGACCTAACCGATAAAATGAAACGCAGTTTCTTCCAGGCAGTGGTCACATCGAGGCTGCAATAAATGGACGCTAACAAAACGGCTGGAGAAGAAGCTAGAGGGCAATTACACAAGAATGCTACGTGCAATCTTAAACAAGTCCTGGCGGCAACACCCCACAAGACACCAACTGTACGGCCACCAGCCCTCTATCACGAAAACTATTAAAGTAATCCGAAACAGACATGCAGGACAATGCTGGAAAAGCAGGGACGTACTCATAAGAGATGGACTCTTATGGACCCCCACACATGGCTGTGTAAAAGCAGGACGACCAGCACGAACATACATTCAGCAGCTATGTGATGATACGGGATGTTGTCCTGAAGACCTATCTAGGGTGATGAACGATAGGGAGGAGTGGCGAGAGAGGGTCAGGGATATCCGTGCTACCAGCGCGATATGATGATGATGATGATGATGATGATGATGATGATATCTGAATTACGAGCTTACAAAACTAGTATGTGCCACGTGTACCATAATGATACCAAATAGAACGCAGTAATGCTACACAACAAACGTACGGTTGTACCACTACATGCTCAAATGGGTTGAAGTGTATATCGTTACGTCTTAAACTGTAGTCAGACCCGGTTATAACTTCGCCGTGACAAAAGTTCATGAACACATTAAATGCAGTTTTACTTCATTAACCTAAAAGTTTATTCGTTATAACACTTTTAAAGTAGACGTCAGAAGAAAGGAAAGAGATAATGAAAGTTTAATCCACCGCGTGAGCGGGACAAAGAAAAAAAAAGATATGTTATGAGGAGAGAGAGAGAGAGAGAGAGAGAGAGAGAGAGAGAGAGAGAGAGAGAGAGCAGATATAGACTTTAAATTTTCTTCCATGTTTCATCTTCTAATTCTCACACGTGCTTCGTTGCGAGGTCCGTCCTCACCGCTGTTCCTCCGTGCTTCAACTTTTTTGACTATCTTCACAATGACCTGGCAAGTGTTCACTTGCATCTTTACCTCTTCGCGTCCGGCTGGTAACTCCCTTTCAAACCCTTGTCGTCTTTTTACTTACACGTAGGGCGGAACATATCCGTTTCCAGTGTTTTCACACCTACTCACAAGATTTGTGACCTCTGCTGTTTTTGAGTCATTTTTAATTACAATAGTCATTTACCCATGACTAGCTGCCCCATGAATTGTGTGTGCCTTATCTTCTTATTCTTCTCTTTTCTTCTCTCTCTTCTTGCTAGAAAGTAACCTCATGTTCTTTTTATAACTTGGACCTACCATATAATGTTTCACATGGATATGACACTTGATTGCATACGATGGTGAGGCCACAGTCCTGGAGTTTTGGGAATTGTGAATTATTCATTGTTATTACTTGCAGACCTAATCTGACTCGAAGTAGGCTGCATTCTTAGGGTTCCATCGATGGATCAAAAATATGTTTTAAATTAATCATATGATAAATTAAAGTGTGTAACCAAATAAAAAAACAATTACGAAATAACTACATAGAAAATGTAAATATTAATGCGAGTCCCCCAAAACTAGGGATAGAATTATTTTTGACGGAGTGACATGCCATTAACATCGATCAATGAATCAATCAATCCTGTATCAGTCCTCACTAATGTTTGCTATTAAATAGGACATCAAAATTCAAGTTCTACACGTGTATATCGGGTATATTTATTCAAAAGATTTCATTGTAGATAATTAAAAGAAAATTTTCAGAAGCTTGTTCCAGTCGTTTTCAATGTTCCAGTAATAACTCCTTCTTCTAGCTATTCCTGCTGACTTCCTGCTGCTCCAACCCGCCTGCTACTACTACACAATTTTTCAGTGTACTCCTCTTATCATTACAACTACTGAATATTTTCAGATTATTTCACTTACCCCAACAATCTTTTCACTACTACTACAACTACACTCCGTTTTCGTGATTTTCTCCTACCTCTACAATTACTGCCGATATCAGGAACCGACACCGACAATTACACGCTAACAGCTCACTAGCCAACGTAGTCCATGCCCTCTTCCGAGTAACTAGCAAGACCTTACAGATGCACCCCAGGCCGACTTTCTCTGTTCGCTTGCAGCTAACGCCGACCGAACCACGGGTCAGCTGCCAATCAACCACCAGCACGTCGACAAGTTTGCCTTCACAACCCGACATATCTAATTCTTTGGTCGTTTTTCGACAACGTGGCCACATGACTACACCAGCAATTGTTCATGTTTACCCAAGACTTACTTTCGTCAAGAACTAAGACAGTCGAGTCTACGCTATTGATATAAACAGAAATTTCCCTCAAACACTTTTGTTATTAGTTGCTAAATAAGAATTGGGTCTTTCAACTTACTCTGCTCTTATCCTACTTGGTTTACCTATTGTCATTTCATTTCAAACGTCTGTGGAATCAATACATTAATCGGATCTGCAACAAACAAAACTGAGCTGGTAGCAAGTTTCGAGAAAAGTTAAAAGTACAATTTTTTGTCACATCACAATATTAAGAACACAACCAAAAAATAGCTCGCAAGACTTGCATGATAACACTTACTCCTAATTTTGGGTAAAAAGTATAATTACAATTAATGTTCGGTCATTAAAAATATTTACTGTTATTGAATGACATTTTATTAAAAATATTCATAGATTTTCTTAGGGGTGGGAAAATTATTACTGACAAAAATAGTTTTATTTCGGTGAGTGCAGAAAGTATCAGACCCACCCTATCATAAAAAATAAAACTGAATATTAAACAGTTGTATAATATTTACTCAAATTAATGTTGACTTTATTATTATTCCTTTATAATCAATTTGTCGTAAATTCTTATGGAATTTTTTTATTAAACAGGAATACTAAAAAATCTAGAATCTAAAAATGTTATGATTTATAAATCCAAAACCTCAAAGTTGCTAAATAAAAATATGATTTATTTTTTATTGTTTTCGTTTAAACATTGATAATTATGGAAGACCCTTTAAAAAAATAATTGCCTTCTTACTTAAGCAAGTACAAAAAATCGTCTTCTGAATTCGTTTTTTTCTTCCATGCATGCATCGACTAACAATACAATTATCTCACCCTGGAGGCTCTATATACATTTATGTATAAAAATAACTATTTACCATTGAGTTATGTTTGCTGTAAGATGAGTCCTTTGTGAACAATAGGCTTTTTAAATATAGCGTAAACATCATAAGGGATATTTTAAAACACAGTTATATAATCATTAAGTTAAATATTTTAACTTACATTTCTAGACAAGTTACTGAAATCTTTGTATAACTTTAAAAAATATATTTTTCTTTGTTTGTATTGACATAGCCACGATAGCAACATTCGGAGAATCTCGTTAACATTGAAAATAAACACTATTTTAAAATTCTGAAAAAAATGTTTTTGCCAACGCAAAATTTAATTTCTTTCTCTTTCTTGTTTTAAGAAAAAAAACTTTTTACGAATAACATTCATTTCAAATCAACATTAAAAATTCATCTAAATGTTTTATGAATGTTTAATGCATTGCAAACCTATCTTTAACAATCCATATACATATTATCCGTAAAATTCTGTCTCGTGAGGTGCAGCAAACGAGTTGTAAAAAAAAAAATCTGTTTTATTAACCATGTAATTAAAATGATGTGGTAATTTGTACTTATTTTTGATTTTGGGGGACAAAGGAGATTTTCTGATATCAATGAAGCACTATCAGCTTCATTTTGTATGAAATAATAATAATAATAATAATAATAATAATAATAATAATAATAATAATAGTGTAGGCTATGTGGTTATAGAGACGAAACCACCAATCACATAATAAACGAATGCAGCAAATTAGTAAAGAAGGAGTATAAGACTAGACACGACTGGGTAGGCAAAGTGATCTACACTTAGATGTGCAAGAAATTTAAATTTGACCCTCCGAATAAATAGTATATGTACAAACTAGCATCCGTCCTAGAAAATGACACACACAAACTCTCATGGGATTTGACCTACGGACAGATCACGTAATCTCGACCAGAAGAGCAGACGTAATAATAATAATAATAATAAATATAATAATAATAATTATGATAATAATAATAAGCCGCGGATTGTTCCCTAAGAACGAAAAGGATGTCGAAAAGGATCCAGAGGCACAGCAGAATTACTCTACATAGATAAACACATACTAAATGAAAGCAAGAACAGACGGAAAAATCTAGCTATGGTCTGGATAGACTACAAAAAGGCATATCATATGGTTCCACAAAACTAGATCATAAACTGTCTCAAAATGTACTAAATATCACACGAACTCATAAACTTCATCGAAAAAAAACATGAAAAACAAGAGAGTTGAATTAACAGCAGGAGGAAAAAGCTTGGCTGAAAAAAAGATCCAAAGAAGGATTTTCCAAGGAGATGCACTATCACCCCTACTATTCATAATTGCCATGATGCCACTAAACCACATAATCAGAAAATGCACAGCCGGATACAAACTTAGTAGATCGCAAGAAATGGTCAACTACCTAATGTACATAGATGACATCAAACTATTTGCAAAAAATGAAAAATAACTGGAAACCCTAATACTCACAATTAGAATATACAGTCAAGACATAGGGGTGGAATTTGGCATTGAAAGGTTCACTCTGCTCGTCATGAAAAGTGGCAAACGACATCTAACTGACGGAATAGAACAACCAAATCAAGACAAGATCAGAACACTTGCAGAAAACGAGACCAACAAATTCTTAGGAATCTTGGAGGCTGACACCATGAAACAAGTCGAAATGAAAAAGAAAATTCAAAAAGAATATCTAAGGAGAACTAGAAAACCACTTGAGACAAAACTCAATTGCAGAAACCTTATCAAAGGAATAAATACTTGAACTGTACCCCTCATTAGATACTCGGGACCCTATCTCAAGTGGACCAGACCTGAACTTAAACAAATGGACCAAAGAACTAGAAAACTAATGACCATGCACAAGGTGTTACATCCCAGAGACGACGTGGACAGACTATATGTACCAAGAAAAGAGGGAGGAAGAGGAATTGCAAGCATCAAAGATATCGTTATTGCATTCATACAACGACTCGAAGACTACATTGAAAAACACGAAGGAGGACTGATTACGGCCATCAGAAACAACACGATAGATAATAAAATGACAAAAACTAAGAAACAAAAATTGGAGGGAAAACAACTCCATGGGCGTTTTAAACGACTAATAAACAACATCTCTCACGACAAAACCTGGATATGGCTAAGAAAAGGAAACTTTAAGAGAGAAACAGAATCTCTCCTAATGGCAGCACAAAACAGCGCCATAAGAACCAATTAAAAGCTGATGACTTAGCGTTACTGGCGAATACGCCTAATCAAGCAGAGACACTACTGCATAGTTCGGAACGAGCTGCAGTAGGCATTGGCCTCCATGTCAATGCGCACAAAACTGAATATATGTGTTACAACCAAACGGGCAACATTACCACTCTAGACGGAGCCTCTCTGAGGCTAGTGGACAAATTCACCTACCTAGGAAGTAGCGTCTCATCAACAAAAAACGACATCGACACACGACTGACGAAAGCATGGACAGCTATAGATAGGCTCTCAATCATATGGAAATCAGACCTGACCGATGAAATGAAGCGCAGTTTCTTCCAGGCAGCGGTTGTATCGATACTGCTATATGGATGCACTACATGGACGCTAACCAAACGGCTGGAGAAGAAACTTGACGGCAACTACACAAGAATGTTGAGAGCAACATTGAACAAGTCCTGGCGACAACACCCCACGAGACGCCAACTGTACGGCCACTTGCCTCCCATCACGAAAACTATACAGGTTAGACGAGCCAGACACGCCGGACACTGCTGGAGAAGCAAGGACGAGCTCGTATGTGACGTACTCCTATGGACCCCGAAATATGGCCAAGCAAAAGCAGGACGACCAGCCCGAACTCACATACAGCAGCTATGTGAGGACACAGGATGTAACCCAGAAGACCTGCCGGAGGCGATGAATGATAGGGAGAAGTGGCGAGAGATGGTCAAGGATATCCGTGCTGGCGGCACGACATGATGATGATGATGATGATATCAAAGCGAGGATGGATAAGACGCAACAAAATAGCGAGTGCAGACTATGCGGTGACAGAGATGAAACCATCAATCACATAATAAGCGAATGCAGCCAATTGGCACAGAAGGAGTACAAGGCTAGACATGACTGGGTGGGCAAGGTGATCCACTGGGAAATGTGCAAGAAATTTTAATTTGACCATGCCAACAAATGGTATATGCACAAACTAGCACCTGTCCTAGAAAATGACAGTCATAAACTCCGGTAGGACTTTGATATACAAATGGATCACCTAATCTCGCACCGAAGACCAGATCTTATAATAATCAACAAAAAAAAAAAAAATCTGCAAAATTGTCGACTTTACTTTCCCGGCAGACCACAGAATAAAACTGAAAGTAAGTGAAAAGAGAGATAAGTACCTCGACCTTGCTAGAGAATTGAAAAGACTATGGAACATGAAGGTGACAATTATACCAATTGTGATTGGTGCTTTTGGCACGGTAACTAAAGGATTATTAAAGGGCCTGGAAGATTTAGAAATTGGCAGACGAGTAGTGAACATCCAAACTACGGCTCTAATGAGAACAGCTAGAATTCTGAGACGAGTCGAGGAGACTTGCTGTCACTCAAACTCCAGGCCATTACCTAACGCTGATGTGAAAAAAAAATCTAAAGGGTAAATAATAATAATAATAATAATAATAATAATAATAATAATAATAATAATAATAATAAGAAGAAGAAGAAGAAGAAGAAGAACGTCAACATTTTTTTTGGTTACCTCTGCTCATTTACTGGAATACTTCTAATTAATTTTACAAGTTTTTAAAAAGTATTTTTTTTTCCTATTGTAAGGCAAAGATTCTTAGATTTTTTTTTTTTTACAAACAGAATAATTTCAATAAATATCAACGTATATAAATTTATAAAGATTAGTTCCTAAACGAATTTACGTCGTCTTATTCAGACATCATCTCAAACATCATTGCTTTCCGCTATGAAAAGATTTTCCTTACAAGACAGTTTGTTCATTTATACCTGTCTATTAACTTTTGTTAGCTACTTTTGCAAAAATAATTCCAATCACGTACGCGAGGTTGAGGGAAGTAAAAAAGACAGAGAGACATTGATGAAAAGAATAATGTTGTAAGATTTCAGAAATTCTTTTTTTTTAACCTTCAAAATCAGTAAAAAGGCCATTTGAATTTTACTTTAGTAACACTGATTTTTACAGACGTACTTTTTACGGCCCGGTTTAGTGTTCTCTTGGCTAAAAGAGCACGAGTTCATTGATGTGCCAAGAGCATATGAATTAAGCAATTATTGTATGCCTGGTATAGCCAAATTATACAACCTATGAATCATGAAAAATCCAAATCTAAATCAACGTGGGACTCAGACAACAAGTCTGGATGACGTATTTGGCAGGTGCTTCCTTGATAACAAACAGGGAGGAAATCATCGGCATCCAGCGAATGTTGGCTGTCTTTCCTTCAGAAAAGCAAACAAAGACCAAAAAAGCAATATATCTTAGAAGCATCAAAGGAAAATGGTAAAAAAATTATAGAAAAAAAAATTGCTGTTATTTCAAAAGCTATTCTACGCAAAGTAGATGATGTAGAACATGACAGAATCTACTACATCTATACAACAAGTCAAAGACTTCCGACCAAGCCAGTTTGATTTTAAAGAAAAGCTGCCTGTCTGAACTTTAGACACTGAAAAATATATGGACTGGTCAACTGTGAAAACGAAAACTCTCTAAACTCTCTAAACGAATTGAAATACATAATTTAGAAAACCAAATCCCCATTGAAGAGAGAAATATGTCAACATTAACAGAAGAAGACAGTACAAATGCAGATTTAATAAATAAACAAAAACTCTCATGAATGAACAGAAGAATATATTACAATCCATCCAGGACTCAACACTGGAAACATGTCAAGTCAAAGAGCGAAAAAGTAAATAAAGTATTGTAACATATGCCAACGGACAGCATCACCAAACTGAATGAGTTAATCTATGTAGGCGCATAACTTCTCTGTAATAAAATAGGAATCTCCCTCGGCAATGCAAATAGAAATACAAAATTCGGATGGAAAATGAAACTAAAAGGACAAATAAAGAAACTTTGACAAGTAAAACTACAGATGAAGGTGAAAAATAAAGTAACTTAACAGAAATAAGACCCCCGACCAAAACTGCAGACAAGTCTATCAACGCTATTGATAGAAATGAATCAAAATACGAAAGACTCAGATGGTAAAGAAGAACAAGTCAAAACGTGCTACGAAAGGGTAAAATAATGCAAAGAAAATAGGATATTCTAAAATAACGAAAGAAATTCCGTCCAAAAGCTTAATGGAGAGGCAATGAAGACACATCATCAACTGGAGGCAAGAAAGTTTGGAATAAAATATGGAAAATGAAAGTACAACAGAAAGGCTGATAGATAAATAATATTAGAATACGATTAGAACTCGAATTACGCCTCGAAGCAGACATACATTGGAACTGCTAAGAAAGAAAGAACTAACTTGGAAAACCCCAGCCATGATTGTATACATGGATTCTGGTTACATCCATCCTCGACACACAGGTCCTACCACTGAGTAATGCTCTTGAAAAGAAAAAGCGTACTCAAGTTGAGAACGATAGAGAAAACTATCCATATCCAGAAGGATCAAAAAAAGACCATCCTCAGCAACAATAGACCGATGACATGTTTACCTACGATGTTGAATATCCTGACCGCTCAAATAAAATAATTAAATAGGTAGCCCGCTACTATGCCACGGATTATTTCCAGGGAAAGAAAAATGATGCCCCTGAGAAAAGAGGGAACAAGTAACAAATTATAATTTAAATAATGATAAGAAGGAGATTTCTTTGACTGGTCGCGTTAGTTTCGTCGGTAGAAAACAAAATGGGTACATGTGTCTTAAGGAAAACAAAACACGGCATGACTTCCACATGAATTGCACGGGTGGCATTCCGGAAAGAAGTATGACCACGAGGATTGCGGAAAATTATATAACAATTGAATATTTACGACCTGTGGTGCAAGCAAAAGAGAACGAAGGAGACTGGTGGAACAGTCACTAGACTTCACGTCGTTCTGCGGGCTGGCCTTGCACCAGACGGCCCAATGTTTTGGGTAGAGAAAAGCCTGAACTGTACAAGACTCGCTAAAATAAATAATCTAAGATTATTAATTGCCGTGAGATAATGCGAGGAGTACGAAGCAGAGAAGTTTAAAGAGACAGGCTCGCGAAATAAGAATGGAATGAAGAAAGGAGCTTAATAAAGTCGAAATCCAGTATGATCCAAGAAGATGCAAAGGCTCAAAAGATGAAAAACCTATAGATGCTGAGATGATTAGATGTTCTTATTTAGCCCTTTACCAGTCTCACAAAAGCAAAACGAAACAGAAAGAGAGAGGTTTCGCAGAAAACAGCACCATCGTCTATGTGCGTATGCAAATTTAACCGTCCTCGACGGCCTCACAATTTGATACATTTCATAATTAAAGAAAAAGGTAATAAGCGGATTATATTTTTATACATAAGAGTTGAAGTCTTTTCTTTTCCCGGTATATAATATTTTCGTTGATTTTAGTACGTTCTTTCCAGTTACGTCAACGGCGTATTTTGATGAAGAACCATTTATCATCAGACAAGAAATGAACCGATTGTTGGTTAACTTCGATTTTCCCTTGCATGGTTTCTGCTCTTTTTAGTGCCTTCAATTATATTTTAGAAAATTGAATATATAAAATAAAAAAAGGACGAAGGAATAAAAACTGTAAATCAGTTGGTCCTGGTATGTGAGCCGGTAGAATGGGACCAGATTGACCAAACTAAGTCGCTCCAAAGCACTCATTGTAGGTCAGCCTATCATAGGGGGATAAATACCGCAATTAAAGATGACTAGGAAAAAAAGGATCTCAAATCTTCTGTGCAGGTGTGGAACAACAGGAAAAGGGTTGTTCCTCCCTCCGACACAAGGCGGAAGTAAAGGGACGACTCGGATTTGTAAGCAAGTTGGAGACGTGACTATGAGTAGACGGGATTTGAACACCAGCCAGAGACGATATAGAGAGAGACAAAAATTACGATCCTTATTATTTGGTGAACTCTGAAAAGGATTATCACACCAGATATGCAGCTGTGAAGACGAAACCAGCGAACAAATACGTTATAATAAAAACAGAAAACCAGGAAGCAATTTCAAGGTCTGAGTCTCTCTCTCTCTCTATCTATTTCTCTATCTATCTCTGATAACATGTTTGTCTTTGTCCAGCAAACGCAGGCGATTCAGTTTTCATTCTCTGTTTCTTTCTCCAGACGACTACATTACAAGTGTGGTAGCGAAAAAACTGTTGTGTGAGTGAACTAAAATATAATTTTGTGTGTTCGTCACCTTTCACCACGTTACCAGCATACATTTTTGTGTAATGGTACAACGTCCTATTTGGTGCAGTAACGTACAACCTTCTATTGGGGTGTCCTCGTGGTGTAATGGTTAAAGCGATGAACTGCGGAATCGTAGTACGCGAGTTCGTACTCCAGTCGCACTATTACGTTCACTTTCGGGCAAATACCCTTGGGAAAGGTATGAACCCCCTTATTCTCCCTCCAGCTATGGGTAAATAGTAGGACGGACTAGGTTCTTCAGCCTTTGTGAGGCAACTAGTCTAGGAGAAGGAAAACTCTGAATTAAAACCTGTTAAACTCCGCTTAAAAATTGACCTTGTGTCATATCCTGCCCGAGCGGAGGGTTTGGTAAATAGTACCTTCTATTGGAGACCCGTAGTGGCAACTTCCAGAGTTCGAATTTAGTAAGTTCGAAATTAAGTGGTAATGTGTCCTATTATTAAGCCAGAGCAAAGGAGTGTTTGGTATTGGTTAATATCAGTTACCCGATGTCAATTTTTAAACAGAGGCGTGGTTTCGTTATGAGTTATACAGCGTGAAGGAACGAATATTTTCTTTTATTTATGGAACTATTGAATCTACTTATACATTTATAGAAAAGAAAGAAGAAAAAATAAGAGAAAACAAAAAAAGGCCAGCACTCTTGAAATCGGGTCCGTTGCATTTCCACTAGAACAATGCACCAGTCCACAACTCCATCGTTGTCACAGACTATTTGACCAAGATGAGCATGAAGACAATTGCTCACCCTCCCTATTGTGCAGACCTAGGTCCCTTTTACTTTTGGTTATTCCCTAAGCTCAGAGGCAGTCCTTATGAGACAGTTGAGGAAATGAAAGAGGCTATGACGAAGGTCCATGACATGTTCACACAAGAGGACTTCGATGGGGCCTTCCAGAAGTTGTTGGAAGGGTACAACAAGTGCATTGCAGCCGGAGGAGATTACTTCGAAGGGGACTAGAGTTTCATGTGTGCTCTATCAATAAAATGCCCATACGAAAAAAAGTCTGGATACTTATTTAATGAGCCTCGTATATTAGCCGTTCCTCGACTCTGTCCTTCACTTCCATATTTCATACATCATAATTATTCATTCCAATTAAAATGAAAAGAACAGAAGGAAATTTTATTTTATACCTAAGAGCTTACCGTTTATTTTCGGTGTACAATACCCTCAATGGAGCCAAAACGAAGTTGAAAAATGTAAACTTGGCATGGATTGACTACTAGAAACCCTTAGACATTTCCATTCCTACATCAGAATTTGCCAATTTTGTTGTATTCTTTAACTTATATCATAAAATCCATCAACTCTGATACGCCAGTTAGAAGGCATGCTTTTCCTTTATAGTTCCCTATATTATATATTGCTCTTTTTTTCTATTATTGCAGTCCCAGAGAATATAAGCCTGTTAGACTAGGGCTGTTGAATACACCGACTGCATCTCAGTAGTGCATCCTGCATATAACACAAAACAATTGGATGGTACGACTCCAGTCTTCGAGCGTTGGAGAATCTGGAGAATCCCTTCATTGTCATTGCCACCAGGCTCACACTGACACAAAGTGGTAGCATCTGACAGGGTTTACGTGTGGGTCAAATTGAACTGAATGTCATTTAGCTGTGGGCAAATACCGATTGTCTACTTGAATTCTTATTATTACATAACAATTAGTGGAATCATTTAAGTGTGCGCAAATCAAATAGTAATGTCCAATTGAATTTTAAAAATTAACTAGCAATACTAGTAACTCTTTAACTGTGTACCTAAATTGAAATATTGGTACAATAAAGCAATACTTGTGACCATTTGACGATGTGAAAAATGAATGAGATGCTGAATAGAATAATTAGTGTAAAATAGCAAAACTTGTTGTCACTTCAATGTGTCCAAACAAATGATTTATACTGAATAGAATTATAAATGTTAGATAGCAATAATTGAAGCCATGTAACAGAGTAGAAACAATAGAAATATTAGTGTCTAAAAATATTTCAAACTCATAGAAAAATGAAATTACCTACAAACTATGTATGCGATTAAATGACTAATTTTAAATTGTGCCTTTTATATAGTAATATTTGGGGTCATTTAACTATGTGTAGGCAAATGATTGGTAGTAAATAGAAATATTTGAAACCATTTAACAGTGTGCAAAAAGATGAACTTAGGCTATTTTTAAAATGTTATCTACAAAATGTTATAAATGTAATATATACATATAGAGAAAAATCGGCATTAAATAAACAACAATGTTTGATATGTCATAAAAACTACCCAACCAACCGACGAAACAGAGAATTGTAGCCTTTTCCTTCTGTTTTGCTTGATGCTCATTCCATTTTTATGAATTCGATATTGATAAATTTTCCAACGAAAAGCAGAAAAGTGTATAAATGATTGAAGGAAACACCGTTCTACAAATTTGGTAAATCTTATTTCTTTAACTGAAGTGAAAAGTTAATGGAAAAACAAATGTTACAAAGCCTTTTCATACGTGAATAGATAATTTTAGTTAGAGCGCAAATAATCTACAATATTTACATTGCAAAGAGAAAAATTGATGTATTCAATCTCGCAAATTTTTGTCTATATTTAATCAATATATTTTGAAGATCTTTGGTTATGTCACTATATTGGAGAGAAAGTATATATACGAGCTTGTAGGGACGCAGATGCTACTAAGATTCATCTGATTAAGATTGTAATGGTAGTGTGAGCATATCTAAATAAAACATTTTCGTTCAATTTTAAATATTTAAACGATATTCAAATTAAATGAAAACTTGATGGAAGAAAATGTTAGATTCTCAGTGAAGAGAAATAAAATCAAGAGGTGTGATTTACAGAAGGAATCTTTTTTATCACTCATTTACAAGACGGAGGTCGCTTCGAAATTAGATAAAAAGTTGATGATTATGAGTGAAACTGGTTTAAAAATGTATTTTTACCATCTAAAAGGAAGTAAAAACATTTCTTAAATTATTATTATTTTTGATCCTTCAAATCTTGTACTGCAAGTCAAATATTGGCGTCGGCAAAATCTCGCTGGAATTTTAAAAAGAGCTCCTAAACGCTGATTGGTGAATAAATGCAAAAATATTGATACGAAATAACATGTTATCGAGACTTTTAGCATAAAAAATTAACATATTTTTTGTATGGAAATCATACCCTTTTCTATATTCTATTTGTGTTAGGATTGGGAAAGTGAATACTAAATGGTCATTTATTTCAGTATTTTTGTCTGCACAGTTTACATATTGGGTTGGCGGGCACATCTGGTTGTGTAATCGTTAGCAAGCTAGACTAGCAAACCTAGGTAAGTGTGTTCGTGCCTCATTGGTTGCCCCATTCATTAAGCCTTCGGCCACAAAGAAACAAAGGGCTTTGTAAATGACTACATTTTAGGTTAGATCCATTTGCCTAATAGTTTCTTCTTGAGAGGCTTCGATCCTGTGCAGCTATTATTAACCCTACTATCTCTGCTTTTCATCCAGCAATTTTCTTCCATCGATTAGTTATGACTACATCAATACCGGCATTTCTAAATCGTTTATGTATATTGTTTATGTTGAGGTTTTTTGCAAAAGTGGTTTTTACTTAACTCTGTCATTGCGCTTTTGAATCTTCCTTTATATTTTTGCCATTTTTATTGCTTATACTTTCATGTTTATTTCATTCGGTGAGACGTCTAAGAGTTTAGTAAATTTATTCCTGCCATTACAAATTATCTATCTATCTATTTGAATGAACATTATACACGTATTTTGTCTAAACATTTTTAATCCTTTTGAGTTGCCGTATCAATTTTATGATATCTGGTTGGAATTGGTTAATAAACATTCCATAATTAATTTTTCCCGATTACTTTGTGCCAATTTGAGCCTTCATCGGGGAGGGGTATCGCAAAAGTGATATGAATTTTGCATGTACCTTACCTATTTGTAAAATTGAACGTTTATACTGGTCTATTAATT
This sequence comes from Sepioteuthis lessoniana, assembly GCA_963585895.1. Classification (NCBI taxonomy): domain Eukaryota; kingdom Metazoa; phylum Mollusca; class Cephalopoda; order Myopsida; family Loliginidae; genus Sepioteuthis; species Sepioteuthis lessoniana. The sequence continues at coordinate 69,930 of CAUZXS010004086.1, forward strand.
TTTTAAATGTGTTTCTATCAATAGCATCAGTTGCAAAATTCATTTAAGTACATTAGTACTTGATTAAAAAATAATTCTATTAAGTTTTGTATGCATATTTCTAATATGTAGCGCCTCGAGAATCTGTTCTTTTGGCTAGTTATTTTGTAGTTCGAATAGTGTAAGAATTTTCTGAAATAAAAGTATTGGCTATGAATGTTTTTTAGATGTTGGGCTATGTAACCAGTATCAAAAAGATAGGGTGGTCGAGGTTAAACCGACGTATATATTGTTGGTTTTAGAGATACAACCTCCAAAAATTTAAATTGATATATAACGTAATATATATATATATATATATATATATATATATATATATATATATATCTGTAAACGTTTACTAATTATAGGATCGAATTTGTTTTCTTCTATACTGGTTGTTTCTTAGTCTACTCAACTTGAATTAAACCTCAACTGTGAACTTCTTTCTTGGCGTAGATCTTGGAGGAAAGATTCTATAGCAGGTTATTAGTTTGCAAATCAATCATCTTTCCTAGCTTTCAACTATCCAACCGTTTATAATATCTTAACAGTAAGCCATTAATGCTATTGCTAAGGTATTAATTGCAATAACTTTATTTTTTTACATTCAATTCTGTTATCAATATGGCTGTTATTGTCCTATAAAATTCCTCTTTTTTTTCTTTATTTATCATACGATTGATACATTTCACTTCATTACCTCTTAACTATTTAAAGGATTTATTGTCTTCTCTGTAATTTCTTTGTTTACGTCTAAGATGATTTTTTTTTTTAATTTTACAAGTGAGCCTTTCCTAAATGCGACTTATTTAGCCAGCTGGGGCTGTAGCATACGCTGACTTCATTTCGGCTGTGGTGTACAATCACCCCACATCTCTATCAAGTCTCTTGGGTATGACGCTAACTGATAGTGAGGCTCACTCCGGTACTGGATCTTTTGGGAATATGAAGTACTCATTCATTTGCATGATCCCCTTGTCCATTCTAAGCGTGAGTAGTTGTATCTGCTAGCGTGCCATCTATTGTTAGGATACAAATGTTTGACGATCTAACTGCGAGCAAACCAATGAATGATGTTAAATTGAACTGTTAGAGTTACATAGCAATACATGAAACCAATTAATACTACATAAAATTATTTATGTAAGGAATACTTGAAACTATTCGACCGATTGCAAACAAATGAGTCCTCGTTTGCTTAAAATATTCCTAACAGTTTATTTTTTCTAATATATATATATAGAATATTTGTCATTATTTGAAGTAGAAGGGCAAATAGATACATAAAACCAAAGCAACCAATAACCTATAAAAATAACACATTTCTAGGTGTCACGTTAAATGCATTTGGTGGTAAGGCTCCCGTCTTCGAGTTTGGGAAACATAGCGTACCTCCTTCATTACCATTCCTTCAGGTTCTCCCTACACACGATGATAGTACTCGTGATATGTCACAAAATCTTAATAACCAACCTAAATGGTTGGTGCCCGTGGTGTAGTCGTTATCGTCGTAGGAAATGGACACGGCGACACGAGTTCAAATCCTATACGAGACCGATTGCATTTCACATAGCACTAATACCCTTGGGAAGGTATGAATCCAATTATTCTCCCTCCAGCTATGGGTAAATAGTAAGACAGACTAGGTTCTTCAGCCTTGGTTAGGCAACTAGTCTAAGAGAAGGAAAACTCTGAATTCAAACCTGTTAAACTCCACTTAAAAATTGACCTTGTGTCATATCCTGCCCGAACGGAGGGGTTGGTAAATAGTATAACCAACCTAAATGTGAGTTTTGCATGCTTATGTTGTCACTAATCCTTCTCATGGAGCTTAGCAGACCTAAATTGCCATAATTTTTTTGCGTTTGAGCTCGTTTAAATTTTATCTGTAAAGTATTTGTGTAAAAACCACAATTATTTTTATGGTTTGGTTCGGTTGGATGTATATATTATTTAGATTGACCATATCGAATATGGGGTTTACTATTTCTCAGAAGTTGTTTTCCCAATTTCTTTTATTCTTTTATTTGTTTATTTACTTTGTTAACTACCATGAGGTTTAGCCATGTTGACGGAATTATGTAATCTGTTTTTATTATCTAAAAATCACAGAGAATTTCTTGCTTCCCATTCTCTTGGACAGACTCTGGTTTGTGCATATAATATTTTGTAATATGTTCAAAGTTCATCTTCCTAAACAATTCCCAGTGGATCATCTTTCCAACCCAATCATGCCTTGTCCAGGACTTTTTTGTGCTAGTTTGCTGCCTTTTCTTACAATGCAATTAAAAGCTTCATCATTCATTACATAACCTACACTTGCAAATTATCATTATTATTATTATTATTATTATTATTATTATTATTATTATTATTATTTAATCCTCTAGAGTTTTTCACATCAGTATTAGCTGATGGTTTTTCACTGGAGTTTAAGTGACAGCAAGTCTCCTCAAGTCTCCATGACTCGTCTCAGTATTCTGGCCGTCCTCAGCAATGCTGTCGTTTGGATAGTTTCTACCCGTCCGCCAACTTCCAAGTCCTCCAGGCCCTTTAATAATCCTTCAGTTACTGTGCCTAACGCACCAATCACAATTGGCACAATCGTTTCTTTCATGTTCCACAGTTTCTTCAATTCTCTAGCAAGATCGAGGTACTTATCTTTCTTTTCACTTTCCTACAGATTTATTCTGTGGTCCGCCGGGACAGGGAAGTCAACAATTTTGCAGATTCTCTTTCTTTTGTTGATTATTATGAGGTCTGGTCTCCTGGCCGGGATTAGGTGATCCGTTTGTATGTTAAAGTCCCATAAGAGTTTATGCGAGTCATTTTCTAGGACAGGTGCCGGGTTGTGCATATACCATTTGTTTGTATGGTCGAATTGAAATTTCCTGCACATTTCCCAGTGGATTACCTTGCCGACCCAGTCGTGTTTAGCCTTGTACTCCTTCCGTGCTAATTTGCTGCATTCGCTTATAATGTGATTGATCGTTTCGTCTCTGTCACTGCATAGCCTACATTTGCTGTTTTGTTGCGTCTTATCTATTCTCGCTTTGATATGATTCGTTCTTATGGCGTTGTCCTGTGCTGCTATTAGGAGGGATTCGATTTCTCTCTTAAGGTTTCCTTTTCTTAGCCATGTCCAGGTTTTCTGGTGTGAGATGTTGTTTATTAGACACTTAAAGCGGCCATAGAGTTGTTTTCCTTCCCATTTTTGTTTCCTAGTTGTTGTCATTCTTTCGTTTATCGTGTTGTCCGTATCGCTTCTGGTGGCTGTAATTAGTCCTCGTTCGTGTTTTTCTATGTAGTCTTCGAGCCGTTGTATGGATGCGTCAACGGTGTAATTATTATTATTATTATTATTATTATTATTATTATTATTATTATTAATATTACTTACTAACTTACTTACTCTTTTAGAGTTTTTCACATCTGTTTTAGCTGATGGTTTTTCACTGGAGTTTGAATGACAGCAAGTCACCTCAAGTCTCCAGGACTCTTCTCAGTATTCTGACCGTTCTCAGTAATGCTGTCATTTGGATGGTCTCTACCCGTCCGCCAAATTCCAAGTCTTCCAGGCCTTTTAATAATCATTTAGTTACTGTGCCAAAAGCATTTATCACGATTGGTACAATCGTCACATTCATGTTCCACTTTTTTTTCAATTCTCAAGCAGGATCGAGGTACGTATCCTAGCAAGGTCGAGGTACTTATCCTTCTTTTCACAGTCTTTCAGTTTTATTCTGTGGTCAGCCGAGACAGCAAAGTCGACAATTTTGCAAATTCTCTTTTTTTTTGTTTTTTTTTTGTTTATTATAATAAGGTCTGGTCTTCTGGCCGAGAATAGATGATCCGTTTGTATGTCAAAGTTCCATGGGAGTTTATGTGTGTCCTTTTCTAGGACAGTTGCTGGGTTGTGCATATACCATTTGTTAGTGTGGTCAATGTAAATTTCTTGCACATTTCCCAATGGATTACCTTGCCAACCCATTCGTGTCTCGCCTTATATTCCATGTGCTAATATGCTGCATTCGCTTATTATGTGACTGATCGTTTGGTCTCTGCCACTGCATAGTCAACATTTGCTATTTTATTTAGTCTTATCTATTCTCACTTTGATGTGATTGGTTCTTATGGTCGTGTCCTGTGCTGCAAGTAGGATGGATTCCGTTTCTCTTTTAAGGTTACCTTTTCTTTGCCAGGTCCAGGTTTTCTCGTGTGAGATCGTGTTAATTAGTCGTTTAAAGCGGCCATAGAGTTGTTTTTTCCCATTTTTGTTTCTTAGTTATTGTCATTCTATCGTCTGTCGTGTTGTTGGTATCTTTTCCGATCGCTGTAATCTGACCTCATTCGTGTTTTTCTATGTAGTTTTCGAGTCATTGTATCGATGCGTCAACGGTGTCTTCGATGCTGGAAAGTTCTCTTCCTCCCTCCTTTCTAGATACATATAGTCTGTCATCGTCGTCTCTGGTATGTAATGCCTTATGCATGGTCATTAGTTTTCTTGTTCTTTGATTCATTTCTTTAAGTTCATCTGTAGTCTACTTTAGAAATGGTCCCGAATATCTAACGAGGTGCACAGCCCAAGTATTTCTTCCTTTGATGAGGTTTCTGTCGGAGAATTTTGTCTCAAGTTGTTTTCTAGTTCTCCTGAGATATACTTTTTGAATTTTGTCTTTCATTTGTACTTGTTTGATGGTGTCAGCCTACAAGATACCCAAGTATTTGTAGGTTTGACAGAGTTTATCTTAGTTCATTTTTTATATTTTTTTATTTTATTTTTTATTCTCATTTGTCTTTTGAAGCTGAATAATCAGAATATCCACTGAATCGTAACAAAAAAAGAAACTCGATGCTAAAAAAGCTTGTTTTTACTTTTGATATTTTTTTATGCTCCTATTTCCTTCGTTATGGCTTTCATTAGTTTTTAGCAAACACCATGTATCAATGTAAAACAGTGTTTCAATTTTTTTTTCATGTTAAAATTCAGTTTAAGCAGTGTAAACAGTCTCAATTTTTCAAAAGACAGGGATGAAATCCTTTGCACATAACTAATGTCAAAAATTGTAAGATTTCCTTTTTCTTTGTTCGTGATTCAGCTAGGTTTTTGCTGTTTTTGATGATGTACACTTTTATTTAGTCAAACCTGTGTTCAGTCTTATCACACACACACACACACACACACACACACATATATATATATATATATATATATATATATATATATATATATATATATAAAACAGAGTTATCTGGCTGTGTTCAATCTATTTTATGTTGGATCTGAAGAAGTTCTTTTAAATTTTGTGGGAGGGAGTGGTTCATATGAATGCTCGTAACGGGGTGGAATAGATTTATAATCCTTATGACAGAATATTGTTTTTTTCTTGAAATTATATATATATATATATATATACTCTCAACTTGATTACAACTCAGTCGGCTGGGACAGTTGAATATGCCTTTGGTATCTATACTGACACGAATTTCCTTGATATGACACTAAAATTAATGTTTACTGGAACATTAGGAACTGTAGAGTATCGCTTTATTGCCATTACCCCCAGATTCACTTGGACTCGGTGTGGTTTCCTTGTCTGCGTTCCATCGATGCATCAAATGGAAATGTTTAATCATTTACTATACATGAAACCATTTAACTGGGGAAACAAATTATTGATATTAAATTGAATTATTCATGTTAGATGGTAATACACGCAACCACTTAACTGTGTGCCAATAACTGAACTCAGGCTAGTTTTTAGAAAAGTAATTACAAATTATTCGCTGTGAATATAAAACTTATAAAGCAATTTATTTGATTAATTTAATTTAAATATTATCTATTTTGTTCATGCTACTTATTTTATTAGTGTTGCAGATATCACAAACAAAGATAGTGAAGTCGATAGGACAAAGATAGGATGTAAGAATGACAGTGACGAGATGTGGAGAGTTCATCTTAAGAAAAGAAAAAGAAAAGAATGTCGTTCCCCGAGAAACCCTACTTACTCTATTGACGATGTTGCATATTTTCTCAGGAAACACAATTTGACGTAAAGTGAAATTTTCAGGTGAATGACAGTAATCAATACTTTGAAAATTCTACCGCACCCCAACTAAATGTTCTGGGTTGTTTGCTTGTTAATTTTTATTATCATTATTATTGTTTACTCATTAGAGTTTTTCACATCAGCGTTAGCTGATGGTCTTTCACTGGAGTTTTAGTGACAGCATGTCTCCTCAAGTCTCCAGGACTCTTTTTAGCATTCTGGCCGTCCTCAATAATGTAATAGTTTGAATGGTCTGCACTCGTCTGTCAACTTCCAAGTCCTCCAGTCCTTTTTTTAATCCTTTAATTACTGTTCCAAAAGCACTAATTCCAATTGGTATAATGGTCAACTGCATTTCCCCTAGTTTTTTTCAATTCCCTAGCAAGGTCGAGGTACTTATCCTTCTTTTCACATTCTTTCAGTTTTATTCTGTGGTCAGCCGGGACTGCAAAGTCGACAACTTTGCCAGTTCCCTTTTTTTTGTTTATGATTATTAGGTCTGTTCTTCTAGGCCGAGAATAGGTGATCCCTGTGTATATCAAAGTCCCATAGGAGTTTATGTGAGTTATTTTCAAGGACAAGTGCTGATTTGGGCATATACTATTTGTTGGTATGGTCAAATATAAATTTCTTGCAGATCTCTCAGTGGATCACATTGCCGACCCAGTCGTGTCTAGTCTTATATTCCTTCTGCGCTAATTTGTTGCATTCGCTTATTATGTGATGGATGGTTTCATCTCTGTCACCGCATAGCCTATATTTGCTATTTTGTTGCGTATTATTATTATTATTTTTATTACCCTGAGATTTGAATTGTGTCTTGTCACTCTCCTTGTGACTAAGTGACATACCATTTTTAGATATTCTTAATTCTCGTGTTTGATCGTCTCTCTCATCAAAAACGAGACATCTTGGGACGGGTGTTTTTATGGGCCACTCAACTGCACTCCGGAGAAGGTGACACTAAAAGGCAGTTACTACTCTGCATTATTCCAAAATGATTGTTTTATTTTCTTTGACAAGATATGTTACACGAACAAGTTTTTTACTGTATTTAATGTAAGCATAATTGCGTATCATGAAAATAGTAGTAGCATTGGCATTAACAATAGTAGTAAAAAAATGTCAGATAAGTTTACTTGGTTGTTTGTTTGTTAGTTTGTTTTCTATAATGAATTAATAACTGGTATTTCTTTCCACCCAAACGATGTCTAAAATCGATGTAATATCACAAAGCTATCAAATGTTTAATAAGTAACATTACAATTTGTAGATGATTTCGGATTCTTTTTTTTTTGTTTTTGAATGGCGGCTTTTGAAAATATGATTGTTACTTAGATAGACATATATGGACTCTTCTGGTTTTACATTTATACCAACTAAACTAAATAATCAATATATATTTCTGATAAAACTGACTATGACACTTTGGGTGAAGTGTTAGAGAATGTGACACGTGACTTTATTGATTGACTAAACTAAATAATCAATAGATATTTCTGATAAAACTGACAATTACACTTTTGGCAATTTGTGAAAAAATGTGACATATGACTTTATTGATTGGAGTTCAAGCTAATTTAGTTCCTTAAATATGGCAAAAAAGCAGAAAAAAACAGAAATCAATTACAGGTTTCATAAATTAAGATCTTCCAGTATTCATGTTTTGGTTGTTTCATTGATTGGTTGGTTGGTTGGTTGGTTGGTTGGTTTTATGGAATATCAATACTGTGTGTGTTAATTAATAACGAGGGCAGTTGTTTGTTTTTTTTTTGCGAGGCAAGTGAAAAGAAACATTAATTATTTATTCAAGTAACTATTCTTGACACAAAAGAAATCGCACGCAGTACTATGGTTTGAAGAATTCTTATCTTATAATAAACATATACATAGAATTATAATATTTCAGTTAATCTATCATCGTGATTATCATTATTTTACTCATTTAAATGTTTTTCATACCATTGTTAGCTGATGGTTTGTCACCGGATATTGAGTGACAGCAAGTCAATTGTTATTATAATTATCATGCGTTCTCTTTCGAGAGTTTTTCACACCAGCATTAGCGGATGATTTATTACTGAAGTTTGAGTAACAACAAGTCTCCTCAAGACTCCAAGACTATTCTCAGGTCCTAGCCAATCTCAGTGATGCAGTAGTTTGGATGATCTCCACTCGTTCTGTTATTTCCAAGTCCTCTAGTCTATATATCAATCCTTTGGTGACAGTACCAAGAGCACCAATCATCTATGGTATTATCGTCACTTTCAGGTTCCACAGTTTTTCGATTCCCTAGCAAAGTCGAAGTACTGTTTTTGCACATTTATTATTGAAATTTCACTATGTGGTTCGACAGGACAGCAAAGTCCACAATTCTGCAATTTCTCTTTTTTTGTTGATTATTATAAGATCGAGTCATCTGGCCATTATTATTATTATTATTATAATTTACTGCTTGAGACTTTTTCATATCAGTTTTAGCTGATGTTCTTTCACTGATGTTTCAGTGACAGCAAGTCCCCTCAAGTCTCCAGGAATATTCTCAGTATTCAGGCTATTCTCAATTATGCTGTAGTTTGGATGGTCTCCACTCATCTTCCATCCCCCGTGCCCTCCAGTCCCTTTAATAATCCTTTGGTGACTGTACAAAAAGCACCAATCACGATTGGTATAATCGTCACTTTCATGTTCCATAGTTTTTTTTCAATTCCTTAGCAAGGTCAAGGTACTTATCCTCCTTTTCACTTACTTTCTGTTGTCAGCTGGTACACCAAAGTCAACAATTTTGCAAGTTCTCTTTTGCTTGTTGATTATTATTAGGTGTGGTTTTCAGGTCGAGATTTGGTGATCCATTTGTCTGCCAAAGTCCCTTAGGAGTTAATTTGCGTCATTGACTAGGACAAAAGCTGGGGTGTGCATATACCATTTGTTCGTATGATCAAATTTAAATTTCTTGCATATCTCCCAGTGGATTACTTTGCCCACCCAGTCGTGTGTAGTATTATATTCCTCAGCAGACTAATTTGCTGCATTCACTTATTATGTGATTGATCATTTCGTCTTTATCACCACATAACCTATATTTGCTATTTTGTTGCATCTTATCTACTCTTGCTTTGATTTGATTGGTTCTAATGGCGTTGTTTTGTGCTGCTATGAGGAGGGATTTTGTTCATCTCTTTAAGGTTCTTTTTCTTAGCCCCGTCCATGTTTTCTAGTGCGAGATGTTTTTTATTAGTAGTTTAAATCCTCCATAGAATTGTTTTTCTTCCCAGTTTTGTTTCCTAGTTATTGTCATTTTGTCGTCCATCATGTTATCTGTATTGTTCTTGATGGCTATAATCAGTCCTCTGTTGTGCTTTTCTATGCAGTCCTTGAGTCGTTTTATCTTCAATGCTGGCAAGTCCTCTTCCTAGTTATGCATGATCATCAGTTTTCTCGTCGATTGCTCTATTTGCTTAAGTTCTTCTTGGATTCACTTCAAAAAAAGTTCCCAAATATCTAACGTGTGATACAGCCCAGGTATTTTTCCTTTGATAATGTTTCTGCTCGATAGTTTTGTCTCGAGCAGCTTTCTAGTTCTCCTGATATATTCTTTCTGAAGGAGTTCTTTCATCTGCACTTGTTTGATGGTGTCCATCTCCAAGATGCTCTAGTATTTGAGGGTTATCTTTTCTCCGTGCGTTCTAATATTATCTTGATTTGGTACTTCTCTTTCATTGAGTCAGATGTCGTTGTTCACTTTTCATTACAATCATGGCACAGTTTTCAATACCAAATCCCATTCCTATGTCCTGACTATATATTATAAGTACATGTATTAAAGTTTCCGTTTTTGTTTTTTGTTTTTGTTTTGTTTGTTTTTTTGCAAATAGTTTGATGTCATCCATGTACATTAGGTGATTTATCTTTTCCTGTTATCTACTAAGTTTGTATCCAGCTGTGCATTTTCTGAGAATGTCGTTAAGTGACATCATGGCAATTATGAAAAGTAACTTATATTATTCGTAAATATGTAAGGTTGTATTTGATTTATATTATTCGTTTCTATCTTAACACTTTTCCATTTAATGTTTCTTAGTTATGGTAAGGTAGTCTTTTTCTCCGTTCATAATTCCCTTTAAACTTTCTTGATTTATCTTTTGTTCTTGTGTTAATGTTTGTTCTGGGTTGTTTGGTTGTGCATTGTTTGGTTCTGTGGCATTTCTATTTACCTAAGTTGGCGGTTCATTTCTTTCAGATTGTTTATATTTGTTAATTTTTGCTGTGTCTGATACTAGATTACAATCTTGTTCATTATTCATATTCATATGTATTTCTAGTATTTCAATGTTAGAAAACCAAACTTTCTTCATTATTGTTCTGATTTGGTTGACTTGTTGTCTGAAAACTAGCACATTCTCGCCAGATCTCTATCATTCTTTCCCTACATCCTCTTTGTGTTGGTTTACTCTTGAAATTGCCATGTCGTGCAAGTTGGTTGACTTCCCTATTCCATGTTTTGTGTTTACGTCTCTCGGTGGTATGGTTCCTTAACTCGTCATCTGTGTGCCTTAAAAAGAACTGCCAACGTTCGCATGATGACGATTGTGTCTCCCATGTTGGCTATCAGGTAAGCACCTGCCGATCATGACGCTCAAGTCTGTTGCCTGGGTCCCATATTGTGTCATATTTTAATTCATCATTTTTTATCATGGGTGGTATATTGTGGCTATACCAGATTTATTATCTGTTTAATACAAATAATATACATTTATATAGCTTCAAGTAAATATTTCTATATTTATGTTTCATTTAAGCTCAAGATTCTTTCATATTTTTCAAAAGCTTTATGCTTTCAACTGTTTCTATCAAATACGAATATTTTTACTGGTTATATGGTTTCAAGTATTTGAAACAATTACATGTTTTCAAGTAACAAAGAGTATTTTGTAAATAATAATAATAATAATAATAAATTCTGATTGGTGCTTTTGGCATAGTAACTAAAAGATTATTAAAGGGCCTGGAGGACTTGGAATTTGGCGGACTGGTGGAAACCACCCTAACGACAGAATTATTGAAAACCGACAGAATACCAAGAAGAGTCCTGGAGACTTGAGGAGACTTCCTGTCACTCAAACTCCAGTGAAAAACTATCGGCTGACGCTGATGTGAAAAACCCTAAAAGTGCATATAATAATAATGATAATAATAATAAAGTTGGTGACCGTAGTCGAGGGGGACCAGAAAGCTCCCTATTCAATAGCTACTACAGCAAGATGTAGGGGAGGGCGCTACTCCTTTCCTTTGATTTCTCCACTTAACCATCGATACGTACCAAATATTGCTGTGTGTTAAGCAAGGAGGTATCCAGTACAATTTTTAAAGTCTTTGGTATGACGCGACCTGGGATCGAACGCAGGTCCTCCGCACCATTGGCGAACACTCTACCGACTAGACCAATTAGTAAATATAGTAAATAATCATTTGGCGCATAGATTCGTCCCTGACAACTATCACCAGCTATGGGTAAATAGTAGGACGGACTAGGTTCTTCAGCCTTGGTGGGGCAACTAGTCTAGGAGAAGGAAAACTCTGAATTCAAACCTGTTAAACTCCGCTTAAAAATTGACCTTGTGTCATATCCTGCCCGAGCGGAGGGGTTGGTAAATAGTATCACCATTCCATGATATGGACAACGACGGGATATCTCTTTACTCAGCAGAACTGAAGAATTCCACATGCAATTTAAAAACAGATTAAGATCTCTTTGGATAGAGTTTTAGTCTTTCCTTCACTGGTAGGTCGCTACATATTGTGGGGCGTTTGAAACCTAACGATATGTATCTTTTTTTTATTTTTTGATATTAGTTATTTTGATCGATTTTGTTTGGTTTGGTTTGGTTTGGTGGTATATTAACCATTGTAGGTTATTCAATACCAAATCAATTTTATACATATATACAATTTTGTTTAAACCAATTCAGTTTAACATAAGTGCACTGTTTAAATGTCAAAATAGTTCTATTTTAAACAATTCAGTTTAGCATATGTACTCTTTTTAGTTCTATTTAACTCATTGACAAGACCCTATCAGGTGCTATCTCTCCAGGTCAGAGTGTACTTGGGAGCGATGGCAATAGAGGGGTACTCTACATTCCCCAAATCCCCTGCATTACTGGAGCCTCACCATCAGATTGTTTACTGTCATATCTTTGGACACTCGTTGGGGGAGTCTTACCCCTCTACAAAGATGTACTCGGTGTATTCTCTAGCCCCAGCCGACTGGACCCAATTCTGATCGATGTAGAAATCATGTTGCTGATAATTTGAAAGAATATAATATATAGTGGTAATAAATTGAAAGTTGATAATAATTTGTGTTGATAAATTTTTAAAAAAATAATTTGTTAATGAATTTAAGGGGGATGGTATATTGAAAATGGGAGGATCATTAAATAAGTTTCCAGACTTTTTTCATACGGGCACATTTATTTATAGTAAACACATGCAACTCTAGTCCCCTTCGAGGTAATCTCCTCCGGCTTCACTGCACTTGTTGTACCGTTCTAATATCTTCTGGAAGGCCCCATTGAAGTATTCTTGTGTGAGTGTGTCAATGACCTTCATCACAGCCTCTTTCATATCTGCAAATGTCTCATAACAACAGTCTCTGAGCTTAGGGAATAACCAAAAGTCACAGGAAGTAAGGTCTGGACAATAGGGAGGCTGAGGGACTGTCTTGATGCCCATCTTGGTCAAATAGTCTGTGACAAGGATGAAGTTGTGGACTAGTGCATTGCCTTGGTGGAAATGCCACTGACTTAATTTGAAGAGTGCTGGCCTCTTCCCTTGGAATCTCTTCCCGAGCTCCCTTAAAACCTCAACATAGTAACCCTAACCCTAACCCTTTGGCCAATCAACTCTGGTGTATTGACTTCCTTATCCCTCCCACACCTCTCATCATCCCTCACAGACTTCCTACCTTTTTGAATCTCTTATTCCACTGAAAAACTTATGCTCGATTCATGCAAGATGGTTCAAAAGCAGGCTAAAGTATTCCATACGTTTCTGTGGCATTTTTTCCAAGTTTATAACAGAATTTTATTGCATCTGGTTTTTCTAACTGTCCTCATTACAATTTTGAAATTCATCAGCTGTGATAATCAGGCTTTAGTTGGGTGTATTCCAATTCCTGCTGTAGCTGTTCATTTGAACCTGAAATCATAAAAATTGACTTTTCATCTCATAAGATGTATAACAATTGTTGTATTTTGACCTTCAACCCGGGCAAACATGCCATTGCAAAGTGATGCACCGGAAGGAAGTGACACATCACAATGGCCAGTAATCGGAGGAAATCGCGTAGGCGTGATTTGCTGATGAAATGGGACAAGGTAAAAAAAAAGCCCATGATACACTCATAGACTGATGCACCGGAAGAGAGTGACCTCTGAACTGCATGACAGTTATTTCCACTTTATGAAGATCAAACATGCCATCCCAAAGATCGAGTGGGCGTTGAACTATTATATAAATCGGGGTCCCTGATAAGTTGGAGAGAGGACCGAGGCAAGATGTGGTAGAGAAAACCACCGCCCGGCGGAGGGGGTCCTAGGGGCCCCCGATTGAGAACAGTTGGAGATCAAACGAGTTATCGACGAGATGTGGTAGGGAAAGCCACATCAGGCCGAAGGGGCCCTTGCAGCCCCTGATGAGTTGGGGTCCATAGAAGTTGCTGACAAGATGTGGTAGAGAAAGCCAGCACTCAGCAGAAAGCTGAACCCCTGGGCTCCAGGTTCAGCAGCCCTGGAGAACGAGAAAGACACAAAATATTGCAGTTCTGTTCGTATATATTTTGTTAAAGAAGTCTTCGCTCGTCCTTTATCATTGTGTCGTTGTGATTCATTCTGCATGTATGTAGATGACAACACAACACAATACAATACAATAACATACTGAATTTTCAAAAGTCTACGACAATTTTAAATGCCTATACAAAAAAATAAGGAAACTTATTGAATTCATCACGTAATACGAGATGGGGATATGAAAATGTTAACAAAGACATTTATTGCTTTAATTCAAACCGAATGAAGAGAGTCTTTCTTAATTGAGTGGACTGGAAGTGTGACACAAAATTTAGTACGAAGGATAAAGATTTAAGACGGAATATCTTTTAGGCTCTTTTAAAGAGTGTTTAAAGATGGTGAACATGTGTATGAAGGATTTTCATGACAAAATATCCTGGTGAAATGTATAAGTTAAAAAGATAACTTATATTTTCTGTCATATTTACTACAATCAATCAATGATAAAATTTTCATAATTAACTGCGCAAATCAAATAATATTCATCAAGTACCGATTTGACACTTCCAATCGCAAAACTTTCTTTCCTATTCGTAAAATGAACAACAATTTCAATTATCCACTGTTTTCTCACCAGAAACGTATCTTATACGATTAACAATCAAGTCTTTATGATTACTGACCAAAGTTAACTTTGGCTGATACACCGGTGTTGGGTCGGGAAGCCCTCGTATTTGAGTGTTTAACGTACAAGATTATAACATCATATTAAGCGAATTCGAACTCCATTGATGTTATTATATTCACATTTGGACTAATAACCTTGGGAAACGTATGATCGTCTGTATCACCCTAAGCTGTGGGTTAAACAGTACCACTGCTGTACTACAATAATGGCTTTGGGATTAAATAAAGTCTGAATTAAGAAACCAAACAAAACCGGAACTCAGGTTGCTTGAGGTACATTATATCTTGGACAAGGTTGATTGCGCTTCACATAGGAGAATAATTGGATTCATGCTTTTCAAAGAGTAATTAGTAATACTCTTTAAATTTAAATTAGTAATACTCTTTAAAAAGGCATGAATCCAATTATTCTCCCTCCAACTATGGGTAAATAGAAGGGCAGACTAGGTTCTCTAGTCTTGATTAGGCCACCAGTATAGGAGAAGGATAATTCTAAATGCAAAACTGTTAAACTCCGCTTAAAAAGTGACCTAGTATCATATCCTGCCCGTGCAGAGGGGTTGGTAAATAAACACACATGCATATACAGAAGAATCTGACTCATAAATTACTTTGAAACGCATCCCGTAATTGCTTAAAATATACCTTCCTAATGGAGAGCTCAGTGCCACTTGTAAATGATATCAGATCATATCAAGGTCAGTTGAAGACTGGTGAAAAAATTGGTGAAAAAATATCATTTAACAACTAGATATGCTACGTAACCAATTCATAATTTGTAAATTCTTTTTCTGCATATAAGTTCTTTCAAGATCTTTTTTAAACATTTTCATGAAAAGAAATTTTCCAAAGAAACTTTTCTTCGCAAAAACATTTCTAACGACTATAATCAAAGGTCAAAACAAGTTGGGAACAATAAAAGAAAAAAAAAATTAACAAAACTTAGAAACTGTAAAGAAATATTCCTCGTTGTCTTATCACTTTTTAATATATACATAACGTTTTGGAGGAATCCAGGGTGTAATGTATATCGTCGTAAGAAATAGAGACGGCATCCCGATTTCTGATCATGGAGAAGGCTGTTTGCATTTCACATAACGTTTTGGAGGCATTCACGTTGTAATAGATATTGTCGTAAGAAATAGAGACGGCATCCTGTGTTCAAGTCCTGGTGCAGGCTGTTTGCATTTCACATATGTTGGAGGCATTCATGGTGTAATAGATATTAAAGTAAGAAATAGAGACGGCATCCTGCGTTCAAGACCTGGAGCAGGCTGCTTACGTTTCACAAAACGTTTTGGAGGCATTTATGGTGTAATAGATATCAACGTGAAAAAATAGACGGCATCCTGAGTTAAGGTCCTGGAGCAGGCTGGATGCATTTATCATAACGCTTATACCCAAGGAAATTGGATTAATCCAAGTATTTACTAGAGCATTCTCGGCGCTTTTACCCTGATATATCAATTGTTCTAAGAGAAAGAAAACCCAGTATTCAAACCTGATAAACTCTGCATACAAACTGACCTCGTGTTGTATCCTGCGTGTGTATAGGGGTTTGTTAAATACTTATATTTAACGGTGATTTTCATTGGACATGCATTTGACTAGACAATCCTAAATACGATACAGAACTGAAGAGTTTAAGAGTGCAAGTGGACAATGCTTTATTGGTAGAGCCGTGAAAATATTTATTTTCTCACCAGGTATTGGTAAATAGAGCGATAACCTGGGTACTTTATACTTGGTGAGTTAATTAGTCTTGGACCATGAAAAACTCTTAGTTCAAGACCTGACAGGTGTTTAGAGCACATATGACACATTGGAACACCGTTATTCTGTAACCATCTCATCCAAACGATGTGGACAGTTTTAATGAAGTCTTTCTAAATATAAACAAATCACCTGCGTAATTGGTTTACCCAAGTATAGCTTTAAATAAGATTTTGGACACCCATACGTCGTGCACAACTGAACTAATATATATATATATATATATATATATATATATATATATATATATATATATAAATATATATGTGTGTGTGTGTGTGTGAGAGAGAGAGAGAGAGAGAGAGGGATAGAGAGAGAGAGACAAAGAGAGAGAAATTAAGTCATTTTCTATTGAAAAGGGTGTTTAATTTAGTGCAAAATACGGTCACAAAAAGCTGTAATTTTTTCTCAGTATTTTTGTATTCATCATCGAATCCACCCTTGTTTTAAAAGTTATTTGAGACTCTCAGATTAAAATATTTGACGTACAAAATTTGAAGGGTGAAAACCTAGAATAATTTGATAAATCGTTTTTAGAAATTCGTTTTAATCAATTGGAAACATAAATAAGTCATCAACGTTTTTATTCTAATTTAGGGCCTAGCTTACCATGATTGATCGTGATGAAATGGTTGTTTTCTTGAGAAGGTATGGAATTATTCTATATCTGCAAGACCTTTCCTTTTCTTTTTGTTTTTTGTTATTTTTTGTTGTTGTGTGAGTGAATATTTAACACTCTTTTCTGTTAAGGAATCTTTTAATTTCAATATCGCATATCTATCTTAAATTGAACAGATATGTTAATTTTCAGAGAATTATTAATAATGCTACTACAATCTAAGCTTGATGATAAAAAGTTCAGCAGCAGACGCATATATATTTAGATACAAAGTTTTTTTTTATTTTTTTTTTTTTATTCAGGCACAAAATATGATCAAATAGATTTAACCTTTCAATAAGTGCAACATTTTATGCATGAACCTTCAATTTACCTTTCGAAAATACTCACGCT
Source organism: Sepioteuthis lessoniana (assembly GCA_963585895.1). NCBI lineage: Eukaryota > Metazoa > Mollusca > Cephalopoda > Myopsida > Loliginidae > Sepioteuthis > Sepioteuthis lessoniana. Next base: position 87,269 of record CAUZXS010004086.1, read on the forward strand.
ATGACAAATATTATCTTTTTTTGTAAGAAAATATTTTTCAGCTTTTGTTTTTCTGCAAACATTTCACCCAATTTAAAGAAATGAAAAAATATTATTTTGTACATTTTTTTGTTTATTTCAATCATTTACACATTCGTTCACTATATATATATATATATATATATATATATATATATATATGTGTGTGTGTGTGTGTGTGTGTGTGTGTGTGTAGAAAGAGAGAGGTAAAGAGAGAAATATATATATATATATATATATATATATATATATATATATTTTATGCAAAGCTCTTCGAAAAAATTGAGCACTCTGGTAGGCTATAGGGTATTGAAAAAATGTAAACAAACGGCTGCTGCAGCTTTTGCTAAATAAATACCTTAAAAATTCCCTTAGCCAACTTGGTTCGCTTGGTGGCCGAGAGGTCTGAAACTTTGTCTTACGTAAAGTTGATAGGTTACGATCCTGGCTTCGAGCGTCTTGCGTGTCTAGCCACATTGAAGAGTTCTGATAGAACGAAACACTCTGTCTGCGGATGACTATATATATATATATATAGAGAGAGAGAGAGAGATAAAGGGGCTTTTTAATTCATCATTTTTTCCTATAGGCATAGTTATAATGTTCTTTCATTTATTCAACCCTGTCGATGGGCTTTAGAATACACTGATACAACCCCTACAAAAAGAGGTGGCCTGGTATGAAATGAAACAGCATATGATGGTGCGGCTCAAATCGAAAATTCTGCAAATATTAGATTACTTCTTAATTGCCATTACTCGCAAGTTCGTTCTAAAACGGAATAGGGATACGTGCTAAGGTTTCATCTCTAGGCCGAATAGATTTGTTTAAAAATAATTAGATAACAGTCCCAAATACATTTAGCTGAATATTATTCATATTATGAATAGTTGTTTGAAGCTATACTCGTTTATGAAGGATTATTACTATCAGTTGCTTAAAACTATATAACAGTGTGAAAACAAATAATCAATATTAAATGAAAATAGTTACTTTAAACCAGTAATTACTATTAGATAAGAATGGTTGAAAACATACAATTGTATGCAAATTATTTATATTAAAAATAGAACCTAAAGTTGGTGACCGTACTCGAGGGTGACCCGAAGGTTCACTTTTCAATAGCTGCTACACTGAGATGTAGGGAAGAGAGAAACTCTTTTCCTTGAATTGCTTCACCTATCTTATAATGCGGAATATTAAGGAAGAAGATATTAAGTATCATTTCTTGAGTCTTTAGTATGATTCTATCAGGGATTGAACCCCAGTCTCATAGGGCACTGACGAACATTCTTCCTAATAAAACAATGGGCCAGTTTTATTATTATACATTAAAAATACTTGTTATTGTATTACTGGGTTTTTAAACTCCATATTGTTATATTAGATAAGGCGAGAGCGCACTGCTTGTTTTAAGATTGTTTTAGCGAAATAAATAAATAAAAGAATTGCACGATTAACAAAAGGAATATTAAAAGCGAGTGAACAAAGAAATATATAAACAAACAAACGAAATCGCTGGTTGGTCAATATACAGTCAAAATAAATGAAAATCCCCATCACTTGATGTCACGTAGAAGATATAGTTAAATTGTCTAAAGGATCTTATAGCGGATGAAGGAATAAAACTTTCACTCTAAGTTTTACAATGATATTTGAGAAAAAGAAATATGATATTAGCAGCTTTAAAGAAATTCTTTGAAGTTTATTCTAATCGAACTGAAGAAAGAAAACGAGAAAATTATGATTAATGAGATTTTAATTACTTTTGTTGCCAATATATACAGGACCGTGTCCTGATACTGTCAGAATAGAAAGTCGATAGTTACATGGTTTTGATCTCCAAAATAGAAGAGTCTAATTCACATTAAAAGTAAGCTACGAGAAATACCAGTCAGCAACCCACTCCATCCAGCTTTATCTCTTTCTATTTCTATTTCTCTCTCTCTCTCTCTCTCTCTCTATATATATATATATATATATATGGAAGTTGTGAGTCGGCCTATGGCGGGAGTGGTCGTTGTTGTCTAACGGGAGCTTAGCGATAAGTACGGTCAGTCGTCCATGCGAGAGGTATTTGTTGGGCGTCCCACGTACACTCGATTATGGCATAAGGCTTTTTAATGCGGATACCTATCGTAGGACCATAGACCAAACACGCCCGGTGGCTCTTAAAATGCCTCGAGCTTCGTCGGCATTCTATAAAAAAGGGGCTCCTCAGACACTAGGTGATAAACCTAGCACCTCCAATGAGGATTCGACCCTAGGGGGTTAGCCCCCTGAGGTTCGTGGAGTAAGTCAGTCTCGGTCGTGTGATGTGAACGCTAGGGCTATCTGGCACCCACGCCAAACAGCCTCGACCTAATAGCGTCTCGACAAGGCGCCACACTCAACCAGATCTGAGCAACTCCCGGCCGGCTGTAGTGTGATGTCCATGCAATAGGTTTCGAAAACCCAACGTATGGCACAAAGCATTTTTAATGTGAGTACCATGTGCAGAGCCGTAGGTCAGACACATCCAGCAGCTCGAAAAATGCCGCAGGTCTCGCAGGCTTTTCACAAAAAGGGGAGCCTCAGGAACCTGGTGATAAACCTAGCACCGGATAGGGGGGGGTTAAACCCTAGGGGACGGCCCCAGGAGGCTTAGGAGTAAGTAAGTCTCGGTTGTGTGACGCGCATGTTAGGCTTCTCCAGCACCCGCACCAGGAAGCCTCGAGCGACTAACGTCCCCACAATGTACCACATTCAGATTCGTGTCGCTCAGATAACGACCAGCCGGCTGGAGTGCGAAAAAATTTGCTTAAACTATCGCTACTGATCTGTTCCTACTCATGTATTCTTAAATGTACGCCATGTGAACTTATTTGTATAGCACGCACATACGTGCAAATATGCATATCAACGGGTCGGCGTTGGTATCTTGTCAAAGCATTCCCGAGTAATGTTATTCCATCACCACACATATGAAAATAATGGAATTGGATCCGACCATATAGAGGAAATTTGAAAAACAAGGTAATCAAAATTTCACTATTTCCTCATTAACCCAGACACACTTATTTCCAGCTCAATGCTTTTTTTCACACAGATATCTCAAGTTTCCCCCTTTCGCACATATTCAAGTTCCCACTTTTAATTATCTCCCTTTTCTTTTTCTCCGGTAAATATCTTATCTATTTGCTTTTGCTTTTGTCATTTAAAACTTTACCTACCTTCGTCTCACAATTACCGTTTTTCTACTGTGTAAAAAAAAAAAAAAAAAGACATGATTCGACATAGGTTTGATTTTCGATTTAGCAATAATAAGTTATTTACGTATGATACGTTAACTCGTTTCCTTCTCTCCTCTTCTCTATCAGTATATTCCCTTACCTCACTCTTCTGTTTCCTTATCTCACATAGTTCCATTATTTTCTTTTCTTCCTTCCTTCTTCATTTCTTCCTTCATTCCTTCTTCTTTCTCCATTTAATTTAATATCTCTCCTGGTGATTCTATTCGTTCTACAGCACTGTATTAAACAATAACGAAATGCATATTTAAACACGAATGGTGATCTGTTGATTTAACGTCACTCGATATCATTTTTCCTTGTCCGGATGATGGTTCATTCGAACCGAAACGTTATAACGTCGACTTTCTTTTACATTACATCTTATTAATTACCATGTTTTTTAATCCCCCCCTCTCTCTCTCTCTCTCTCTCTCTCTCTATATATATATATATATATATATATATATATGTTTAATCCAAGGAGAATATCCAAGAGGTAAGGATATCCCATTTTGCTAATTGTCAACGGCTACTGATGACACCAAGGAAGTGATTTTTCCTTTATATATATATATATATATATATATATATATCTTGCTTCAAGGGTTTATTGTAATTTGACAGACTATCGACGGACGAATAAAATATGACAGTAAGATTGAAATTGTGTTTGTGTCAGTATTAAATGGAAAAGTAAAATATCTTTCATTTAGAAAGGAATCGGAAACTTTTTTGCTTTTAAGGAAACCAAGTGAAGAACGATTATTCGACTACCCTTCAGAGAAAGGACAAGTGAAGTGCCGAGCTGCGCTTTATCTGTCACACTTACCACTCTTCGAACAACACTCATCCAAGATAGAAGTCTGAAGTGGCTATCCATCACAGACCTCAGTGACCACAAGACATACAGCCCTTTTTCTCTGTGGTTTCCACAGTACAGAAATAGTACGGCGACTTAAGTACATATATTCATTTGGGAACATTTGACACATAAAATGTTTTATTGATCGCGTTAACGTCGTGCCTGCTATAACGGTGACAAAAGTACCTTAATGAACTACTCAAAACTATAAGTACAAAATATAATGTACATAACTCCCTAATACAAAGATATTTAAAATTTCAGCTAGTTTGCATTCCGTTAAAATACATGTATTAATCTTTCGACAACTAAAAAAATTAACAAGACTTTACAAATTCATGCAAAGGGCATCATGTTTTAGTCATGAAAATCAATCATTTCTTTCGTGACGTCATATTACTAAACAAAATATTGGTAAAATAATTAAGAACCGTATGAAAAGGAAAAGTTAACCAATTATTCAACCAACTAATTATTCCTCGAAATAATATATTCCTGGTGGTTTCATGGTTATATATATATATATATATATATATATATATATATATTAAATTTCGTAATAAATATTTATTTCTTATTAACTGATACTGTAAGGCCAATCTATAATTATTCACTTGATAGCAGTAATGAAAAGAACTAAGTTGAATAGCAGTCTCGAGGGCAATGTCTGTCACTTATTACAATATTTAGAGCCGTTTTTGAATAACCTTTGATATCCAATATCTTAATATTTCTAGGGTCGATCAGGCGATACCGTAAAGAAGGTCAGAAGACAACTAATCAGCCCATCCAAGCCTGCCAAACTCCAAATGTGGAAATCGCTCTTTTACCCTGAAACACAAATTTTCATTAATTATCTATCAACCTTTCCGAAGGACGTATTCGCAGACTTTCTTGATTTTATCTTTTGCCCGAAATAGAAAGTTTCCCCTCCACCTGGGTCATTACAAGCTATAAACGAATGTTTTGTAAACAGGCTAGCGGTGTTATCAGATTAAAAAGGTGGTGTTGGCGTGTGAGTATTTGTGTGGTTAGAGGGGCTCTAAATAGCGTATTCCTCTTCACCCTTTTCGAACAATCTCAACGCACCTTTGATAAGAGCATAAAGCAAAACACCTGAGAGATGATTTTTAGGTAATCCTCTCCGCACCTGACTATTTATGATCGTCAAAATATGCTATAGAAAGTAAACTGTAGCGAAATTCTTTTTTTCTCTGGGAATGCCTAGTTTTAGGGATGCGTCTTTGGGCTATCTCCTCTACAACTGTCTGCGTTAATATAACGCGCAAAGCGGACACATTTTGAAGATAGGACTCAACCAGACGGTTGGATATTGGATTCGAAACTATAATCAATGATATTAATATGTATATACTAAATAAACATCTATGTATTTAATTATCCACCCCCTCATGTGCATGACGTGACAAAATATCCATTTTAAACCGTAAATTGAATAGAGTTTTTCTACTCCAAGATTGGTCGCCTTACCTGTGCAAATGGTCTGCCCTAATATTTTACCAATAACTGGAGAGATATATCCATAACCCCTGTGTCATGAAGGGAAATTCAGTAGCCTTGTTCAGCATTTGAATACAGGTTTCCAATACCATTTCATAGGAAGCTTCCCAGTAAATGAAATTAACATGATAATAACAGTTTGTGAGCTTGTTACTGATTTCAATATCGAACTTCATGTAAACATTTTCGACTGAAGTCTAAAGGGTATATTTTATATAGCCTGATGATTGAAAAGATGGATGATAAAACCATAACACGTTTTTACAAAAATATACACTTCTTTTAATGGTCGAAATTTCTGTAGGCGTGTGGAAGAGAGATAGAGACAGGGAGACAAAAGGAGACGAAAGGAGACAGATGCCTGCTATATTGATCTATAATCCTGAAATAAGCAGTTTCCATATTCAGCGCCCCAGTTAGCCATTCTGCTTCTTTGCCAACAAGTACTAAACCGGTGGCCGCCGTGAGCCGTTACTCCGTCCAGGTGCCTACTGGCCATTCTCAGAACGTTACTCTAAAGCTGAGACTAACCGTCACTCTAAACCTGAGACTGATCGTTACTCTATGGTTACCTTCGTATTTACAGTATTATAATGTCCATTCATTCCCGGTTGTCAAACAACGTGAGTCAGTCCCGCTTGTTTACACTGGTGTATCCTGTGAACAGGAATCCGGGATTGACGTCTTCGTCAAAGGTCAATATACTACATATAAATGGTATGCGATTTAAGTGATATACTGAGCAACAGTGATTGACGTAATATTATCCTCGTAAGTCAATGGGAGTGACGAAACGAGATCAAATTCGCGTTTTATTTCGGGAAATTTGTTCTGAAAAAGGTATGAAATATTGAGACAGAATGGGATCTTTACTCTTATTAAAACAACAAATCTTCGATAAAGAAAATCTCTTGCACTCTGATGCACTATTCTCGCTTTAAGGTCGTCTTAAAATGGAGCTGGTTTTACATAAGCCTTCCCCACACTAAACATAAACTGTTTTGATAATGTAGACCTAACCTGTATTGTTACAATTACGGAGAATTTAGGAGTGGTGCCTAGGGGTAGACTTGGTACTCCGCTGCCATAACACAAAAATAAGACGTACGCAAAATAGCCAAATAAAACAGAGGTTTGGAAATACTAACATAAATTTATTTACAGGGAATGTACAGGGGACGAGGAGGCTTCCAAAGGTAAAAAAAAAAAAATAACAGTTACACATGGGCAGAAATGGGTGAAAGTAAAAACATGAGCAATAACCAACATAAAACGCATTTTTCGATTAAACTTTAGAAGATTATTTAGTCTGGCCAGCGAAAAAAAAAAACACAATAAAACCTGAATAAAAAATTGAATACAGTAAGTAAAAACGTTACCGGTGAATTCCTTTGTCCCGGGAGAAAGTCCTGACATGTCTTACTCTGTTGGCGGCTGGATTAATTCTGACTAACTAGCAACAACACCGGGGTCACAGGACCAAAATGGGTAGTCTCAAAAATCCAAGCCACAAGGCCAAAGGGGCACGGAGGCATATAGCAATGAGCCGTGCAAGATAGTATTCAAAATTACCCAGATCAAAAGGCAAGAAAAAGTAAACTCTTAGTTCACAGAGGAGACATAAAATCTATTCCCAAGGACAAGTTGAAAGGGGGGGTCTAAGTAGGTAACAGTATATGTACAGAAAATACCTCATGGCGTAGTGGTCAATGTGCTGGACTGCGATATCGTAGTAGATGAGTTCAAACTCCAGTCACATTATTATACGATCGGTCTAATAGTATTTGGAAATGGATAAATCTTTCATACCCTCAGGTAGGGTTAGATACGGTACTGTTCTTCTACAAGGATTGCTTTGGCATTAGATAACTCACCAAGGCTGATATATCATTAAAGCAAGAAAACAAATGAAACTGTATATGCCTTATACCACTGCCTCACTAATTTCTCTCACTCTGTGTCACACTTGGCAGGAGTTATAATACTCTAATTGGGCCAAACGAAAGACCCACCTCAAATTGAGGTGTCCAGAGTATTACATTAAAATACAGCTGATGGGATGAGTCCAGTTCTAAAGATCTGCTGAACGTGAAGTAACACTACATTGTTATTACTCACGGGTCTAACTAAACATACAGTGATAGCTCATTTCATAGTCCCATACATGTGTCAAAAAGTCTGATCGAAAAATTTTTTAATTCGATATGAATACTTTGAATATTGCTGTAGAGAAGCTAACACCCCTTTAGCACTCTATTAAATGAACTGGTTCATAGCCATAAATAGCCTACGATTAACTACTTGGATGGTTGATTATCAAGTCCAGTAGACTGCGCTCAGTTCGGCCGGCTGTAGTATCGACGGCAAGGATCTGGTGGAGTGTGTCACGTCACATCGAGACTGCCTGGCGTGGGAGCCGGGAAGGCCTAACCTTCGCATCACGAGGGCGAAGACTGACATTACTCGAGCCTTAGAAGGGATTCCACCCAGTCTCTAAACCTCCTCGGAAGGGATAGGGTTTTCGCTTGCTTCCTGAAGCACTGCTTTTTTAGGAAAATGCAGATGGAGCCCGAGGCATTTTTGGAAATGTCGGGCGTGTCTTGTCTACGGCCTGCGCCCAGACCCACCTTTACAAAGGCCTTGTACCGCACTTTCATGTTTGGTGGAGTGCGCGAATAATACCGTTGATTACTAAGTCGATATTAAGCTGATTAATCCTACTTCGTTTGAGTATACAAGATTTGACTCTCCTCTATTCCTTGTAAGTTCTCTGGTTAACCTTTTGGCAACTTATTGTACTGTATTTTGTATGTATCCGTTAGCACCAGATACTAGTGCTAAATGAATGTATTAACATTCATTATTCTCTGTATATCATTCACCTCGACGATACAACACATATAAGTGTAACTTATTTGTAATAAAAACAGATACTGTAATCTATATTTGTTTCCTCGGTTAGTTAATTGAAACGATATAGCATTGTGCAAAAAATGACACTTTTAAATAGAAATTATGGAAAGCGAAGACTTATTAGTATTAGGTAGGAATACCTAAAATCATACAACTCTCTGTGAATAATTTGTATTATATGGTGACACTTTATATCATACAACTGTGAGCAAAAAGTCTTCAGAAACTACCACAGAGAACATGTAAAGAAATGTATACAATGAACACAATTATTTACTGCAAGCCATAAGTAACATTAGATGGCCAGGCCAATTCGCTGTAGTTGTAGAATACACCGACTACATTCCTTGAGAGGGTTAAGTCCCTCCTACAATAGTGTCCTGGATATGGCACAAGACTATCTTATAAAGAGTCTTGTTTCAGTCCTGGAATTTTGGGGATTGTAAAATACCCTCTTCATTGCCATTACTCCCACATTCACTTTGAACCAGAGTGGAAGTGCCTGTTAACGTCCGATATATGGCTTAAATAGAATTTTTTTTTTTTTACTAGGGATTATTATTATTAAATAAAGGTATTGGTTTTAATTGCATTGCTTGGAACTATTTAACAGTGTGTGGGCTCCTGAGCTGGGATTGTTAAAGATATTACATTCAAAATATTAGTTTACAAATAACGCACATATATATATATATATATATATATATATATATATATATATATATATATATAAACAGGTTTTGGTATTAGATAACCTACAAGAGCTGATAGGCCATAAAATGCAAATAACCAAAAAAAATAACCTTAGATGATTTGAAATGTCCTAATCAATCAATCGATCATGATTTCGTTAATTACAAAAGATGAATTCACTTTGTTTGCGGTAATTTTTCCGGTAGACATATGATCAAGAAAGACTATGAATAAAGGGAACAGATATTCGTGACAATGAGAAATAAATTTTTAAAATATTTATTTGTGATCCTACATTATGTTTTGTTTGAAGGCTAATGTCTATGATGCAACAGCAATCAAAGTATTACTTAGAACAACTAAAAAGATTAATGAAATAACATTTATGAAGTGACTTTGGCCATATTTTCTTTATTAATGATAGAGATATTATTACCTAAGCTAAGCAGGGCTTATCATTTTATGAATTTTACTTATCCTAAGATCTTTAACTGATCACCAGCCCCGCAGTTACTCAAGCCAACTGCATTGCCGTTAAACATTATTTCACAAGAAAATTGAAATTCTCTCTCATATATATATATATATATATATATATATACCTGATCCCTTCGCGCAAACAAGAGGGACAAAGAAGTGCATTTTAAACAGAGTTTAATTTCAGAGTTTTCCTTCTCAGAGACTGGTCAATATACCAAGATTAAATGCTCTGTCATATGTTCTATCTAACCATAACCAAGGAAGAATATTTGGATTCATACCTTTCCCAACAGTATAAACGCTTTGTGAAATGCTAATAGCCTTGTCCACGATTTGAACTCTGGTCACCGTTTCCCTCGATGCTTAACATTACACCACGGTTGCCTGCATAATACTCAGAGTTTTTCTGCTTCGGTAATATATTGTGATCCTTGTTTAAAATCTTAACAAACGTTGTTGTTATTCCAAGATTTATTCGACTTATTCTAATACGTGCTGTTTTTATCATTGCTTATTGCTTTCTACCTTGTCAACGTGAGATAAGTTACTGTCATTATTCTATAAATTATGCGAACGTTTATTTTATCACTTGCTGTTTTTATCGCGAGGTTCCGTGCTTTTCCATTGTCTGCATTCTGAGATGATTCATTGCTATCTTTTCCTGAGTTAATGGGACTAATTTTCTCATTAGTATTGACAAAAAGCCACATAATCAGAGAAAATACTGAATTCAACTTCATGTGAAAACGTGTGCAAAAAAATGTCAAGCAAAATGTGGCGTATTTTTCTGTATCTGAAAGAAAGATAATGTTGGTTATTCAGGCGTCTGTCGTATGAGTTGAAAAGGAATTATTCTACTCGGTGCACTTTGCTGGATTGCTTGATACTGGTTACTGGCTACGTGTGTCTTCTCTGTAATTCTTATTTTCACACTGGCTTAGAACCATTTATGGTGGTTTCGTGGTTAATGTTGTGGACTACGATATCCTTGTAAACGAGTTAGAACTCTACTAGTGTTATTACGTTCATTATCGGATTAATAACCTTGAGGAGGGTTGTACCGCTACGGGTCTCAACTAGAAGTTTATAATGTTACTTCACCAAATAGGAAGTTGTATCATTACACACCGAATGTACAGAGGTAACCTCATCGTGAGAAAAAGTGGCGAACACACAGAAACCCTCTCCCGGTTCTGTAACACAAAAGTTTATTTGCTACTACACTTTTTAAGTAGTCGTTGGAGAGAAGGGAACAGAGAATTAAAACTGAGTCAACCGACTAATCTGGACAAAGAGAAACAACATGCTATGAAGAGACAAAGAGATCGGCCTCAGATCTTTAGTTATCTTCAACGTTTCCTCTTCTAGATCTAACACGCGCTTTCAAGCAGGTTCTGTCCTCAGCGCTGTGCATCCGGGTTCCAACTGCTTTATATATCGTCGTATCCCGCTGTCGGTCTTCATCTTTACCTCGTCTCGTCTCGCAGTTTACTCCTTTCCTGTCTCCTATCCAACATCCCCTATCTTGTAGCGTTTCTTTATAGTTCCTTTCAATCAATCAGAAGTCGTGATCGATTTGCTCCTGATACGTTTATTTTTTTTATCCTAGGTGCCACTAATTATTTTCCAACGTATAAAACCCATAATCCCAACATCTGTGAGTGAAATAGTATCATCAATGTTTTTCTAGAAGTATTGTTTTATCATTAAAGAAAAACCCCAAGAAGTTGGATGTGCCATGAAAGAAAAAAACAAAACAAAACAAAATAAAGAATCATTTAGAGCTAAAGAACAATCGGAGGATTGTATGTATTTACTAAATGTCTCCTATATGAGCTGATTGCAATAAAACATATATCTGTTAAAGAAGCAGTGCTTGTTTAGATTCCGAGCTTTCCTTCTCCTTAATTGGTTGCCATATCAAGACTTACGAGCCCTTTAAAACTCTCCCTTTCTTCATAGGTTAAAATATGTATGAGTCAATGTAAGGATAATCTGAAAACGAACAAGAAAGAAAGCAGAAGTATATATATATATATATATATATAGGATAAAGGAAAATGCTAACTCTGTTGACGAGTTACCCTATTTAGACGAGACCGATTGTCATACTAAGACTAAAGATCCCAATATGCCTTGCTATTTACGCATATTTTAGGGAAGAAGTGATGGATTCCTGCCTAACCCATGGGTATCAGCAAAAAGAAAAAGTCAAACACGTTCGTTCAGAATTTGAACTAGAGTCACCGAGTCTATTTCTTAAGTCAATACCAGCCTATGCTTAAAAGTAAGCCAAAAGTATACATTGAGAAAAACACAGCAATTATTACAACAACAAAAAACGATGATGTTCTTTGTCCAGAAAAATTTTTTTATTATGTTTTGCTGTCTATGCACAGAAACCCAGCTCTGGAATGTTTTCAAAAATTACTCTTCTTACACTAAATGTTTTAGAGTAAAATATTTTAATATGACTAATAATTCATTCACTACGATTCAAATACAATTTCCAAAAATCAAGCATGGGAAATCAAAATACAGTTGCGTTAATCTTCAAAAAGGAAAGTCCTCTTTTTATACATTATAAAAGTTTAAATTTTCATCGAGACTGTTTCTCAAGACAACGAAATGTAAAGAGTCGATGTCAGTTTCTTTGTCTGAGCCATAAGCATTTTTACAGGAGACGCTTGTGAGATAATATTTATCTCAATAAAAATGAACACGGGTCATCGAAGTTCAATCTTGAACAAGCCAGTTTGTGTTTCAGTTCACACTATTATACTTAAAAACTTATCCTGGGTGTGTTTATAGATATATATATATATATGAATTGTAGGGTATACATGGTTTTCAATACTCCAAAAAAGAAAAATCAGACTAGAAGGGAAACTATAAACAGAAACCTCGTACCAGCTTGGCAGGGTAACTTTTCACCTGAGGGAGGCAAAATTGGCGCTTCCTAAGGCAGTCTGGCATTATGTTTAACTTAGTTTCGGTAACTATTGCGGTGAAACTAATGCAAAGTTGTATAGCAACTTGATATATTTTTTGTCACAAGGTCAGTGTGGTGAAACGGCGAGACCTGCATCATGGGTAACTCTTGTTTTTCCATATATATTTGACCTAAATTTTCCGGAGATTCAGGCTCTAGTCCTTAACTTCTGAAGCAGTAAAGATCACAGAATGAGAACTTTCTTTTTCAAAAAATCAACTGGTTTTGAAGAGCATTTCATCGACAACAAAAACATAGAAAGGTAAAGTGATAACCCGTCAATAATCACTGAAACCAAATGAATTTAACGAAAATTGATACTTTTGAAATAGGATGAACAAATATACATCATCAAGTCATGCTAATATTACGGATTCCATTGTCTCTTCCTCATCATACGTCCTTATCAGTCATTTTTCTGGGTAGGTTCAATAGACTTCATTTAGTGTCAGCACAGAACTGAAGAATGCAAGCCTCTGCTGATCGGTAAACACAAGTGTGTTTCGTCGTAGGCATCCACGGGAGTACATCACTTATCTGTTGGTTTCTGCGTCTTTGTCAATACCCAGCATGTTTCGTTCCTCTTGATTGGATAGTTTATGAAATGAGAGGCTGGTGACCTGATATGTGCAGTTTTTTTGTGAGGGTTATATTTCTAGGACTTATTGTAATCTGTATCTTGATGCTTACTACTTAGTATGTAGCTGAGAGTCGCCCTAATCAGGTGTGTTTGAGAGAAGAGCAAATCATGTGCTTAATTTGCAAATGTAATAGTTTCTGCTAGCCTAACAATTCGATAATAAACAAACAAACGTAGGCATTTTATATGAACTATCTACGTTTCTTGGTAAAAAGGCTATATATATATATATATATATATATATATATATATATATATATATATATATATATGTATATATATTCGAGGATCATTAAATAAGTTTCCACACTTTTTTCATATGGGCACTTTTCTTGATCGTACACACATAAAACTCTAGTCCCCTTCGACGCAATCTCCTCCGGCTTTACTGCACTTAATGTATTGTTCCAACAACATCTGGAAGGTCCTATGGAAGTGCTCTTGTGTGAGCATGTCAATGACCTTCGTCACAGCCCCTTTCATATACTCAATTGTCTCATAACGACAGCATCTGAGCTTAGGGAATAACCAAGAGTCACAGGGAGCATTGTCTGGACTATAGGGATGTCTTGATGTCCATCTTAGTCAAATAGTCTGTGACAAGGATGGAGTTGTGGACTGGTGCATTGTTCTGGTGGAAATGCCACTGACGCGATTTGAGGAGTGCTGGCCTCTTCCGACGTAATCTCTTCCTGAACTCCATTAAAACCTCAACATAGTAACCCTAACCCTAACCCTTTGGCCAATCAACACTGGTGCATTGACTTCCCTACTCCTCCCACACCTCTCGTCATCCCTCACAGACTCCCTGCCTTCCTTGAATCTCTTATGCCACTCAAAAACTGATGCTCGATTCATTCAATATGCTCCAAAAGCAGTCTGAAGCATTCCATACGTTACTCGGGCATTTTTCCAATTTTATAACATAATTTTATTGCATATCGTTCTACTAACGTGTCCTCACGTCCAGATTGCATTTTTGAAATTCACCAGTTGTGACACTCAGGTTTTAGTAGGGTGTATTCCAATTCCTGTTGTAGCTGTTCATTTGAATCTGAAACCATAAAAATTGGTCAGTCATCTCATAAGATGTATAGGAATAAGATACTGAATTTTCAAGAGTCTACGACAATTTCAAATGCCTGTACAAAAAGTCTGGAAACCTATTGAATGCACTACGTATATTAAAAGTCTGTGTTTGCTTGTATACAACCAATTTTTTTGCAGGGGGGTAGGAAATGACGCATTTTAGAATAAGCTTTTCTGGTTTAATATACTCCAAGATATTCTTAGCTTGCAAACTAAAATTGCTTTCAAGTTAAATCCCCCAGCAGGAGTCGAATAATGGGTAATGTTTGAGTATCGCAGCATATAGAATTTTTTGATATTACACGGTTCTGTCTTTCATTCTTTATAAATTAAAACACGTTAAAAACAGGTAAGTGTTAGATTAATGTCACATTGATAGAATGATGACAAACCAAGCTAAGAAACCAAAAAGTATGAAAGTATATCCCTTTTTTTATCTTGGTGTTTTTGCAAAAAAAAAACATTAATTTGTTTTTGAGAATTTGTAATAATTTAACTAATTATTCATAATTCCTTTTTTCTTTTCTATAGAATATGTAGTAGAGGGATTTGACAATTTTTTTAAGAATGTCAATTTTTTTTAGAAAGTGTTTATATTTCTTCTTTTTCTTTGGGTTTTTATGACATATGAACCCTTGTAGTTTATTTATTAACAAATCCTTTTTTTTATATATATGATTTCTTGTTGAACATTTTGGAGGTAATTATACTTTAAACGAGTTATTATTGCTACTTAGCTTAAACACATTTAAATGGATTTAATTAGTCCTGTCTAAAGTAATACTTCTTTAGTATTAATCATCTGTTTGCACACAGCTAAATGGTTTAAAGTATTGTTATTTAACTTTAGTAATAATACTTATCGAGTGGTATGAAGAACTTGCACACAACTGCTTAGTTTTGAATAACTAATAATAATGATAATCTGAATAAAATATTAAACAGATTTATTTGACCCATACATAGGGCACTAAAAGGTACTACTCAGCCAGATCAGAGTGACCCTGTGTGTAGTGTCTAAGAAGGATGCATCATATTCCCCAAACCTCTAGGCCTGAAGTCTTACACTCAGATACCGTTTAGAGTCATACACAGGACACTCGTTCATGTTTGGTCTTACTATTCTGCAGAAGTACGGAGTATTGTAAAGCCCCTGCCGACAAGGTTGATTTATGTTCTTGATAATAACAATTATTTTCATTGTTTGTATTTTCTTAATAAACCCATTATGTTCTTAACAACTGCAGAATTGTTTCTTAATAATTGTTTGTTCTCGGCCACACACACGAACACCACTTGGTAGCACTTCTTGTATATATATATATATATATATATATATATATATATATATATATATATAATTACTTAAAAATGATTTGAAAGAATGAAAGAAATATGTAAGTGGAAAAATAAATGCTTGATTCAATTTTGCATTTTTTACTGTTTTTACTTTCGTGTTATATTTGTCAAATAACCACACTTTTAATTTTTTTTTTCATTTTTCGCTGAGTAATATTTTTTCTATTCATATTTTTCAATTCACTGTGTTCTTTGTTCGGTTCTTCGATTTTTGCATCTGTTTTTTCAATGCGTCTTTCAGTTTTCCTCTTCTAAACAAGCGTTCTTCGGAAAAAAATATGTTTAACAATGACGGTTAAGAAATTTGTTTTTATTCTTGGATATTTCAATTTTTCACATGATTTGAAATATCTTTCTCTTTTATTTTTTTTTTAATATTTTCATCAAATTTTACTGGTTCATTCAAAACTATTCTTCGTAGGAAAACACCAAATATTTTACTCCCGGTTGGTTAAACTTTTTGATTGATTTATTTTTTTCATTCTCTCTCTTTCTCTTCCATTACAGCTCTAATTTTTTTTTTTTTTGCCAACATCGGCATTGAAGTTATGATTTGAAAAGCAAACTTGTTAACTTCATTAACTCTTAAGCCAATCTCGCTTACTAATGCTAAGCTTGAAGTAGTTTGGCACAAGGTTAAAATGTGGGTTCCTATTTTAGAATATGTCTTAATACACTATGAAATAGTCTATAAGACTAATTTGGCAAGCACTGCTCCATTCGTATAAACTGCAAAAGCCCATTTTAAAAACTTAATAGAAAATGTACAGAATATTTTTATAGAAACATCAATAACAAAATTCTTCATAGCCAGATTTTTTTTTTTTTAAAGTTTCGAAGATGGAAACCTAAGAAACATTGGAAGAGCAAGGTTTGACTCAAGATAAATTTTTAAGCGGAGTTC
Organism: Sepioteuthis lessoniana; assembly: GCA_963585895.1. Taxonomy (NCBI): domain Eukaryota; kingdom Metazoa; phylum Mollusca; class Cephalopoda; order Myopsida; family Loliginidae; genus Sepioteuthis; species Sepioteuthis lessoniana. The sequence goes on from CAUZXS010004086.1 coordinate 104,012, forward strand.
AACTAATTTGAATTTAGAGTTTTTCTTCTTCTTGACAAGTAGGTATGTTAAAAAGCCTGGGCGACTCTTCTATTTGTGCATAGGTGTGTGGGGAGTATGACTAGATTCGTACCTTTCCCAAGGATATCAGCACTACATAAAATGAAAATATTCTCGTCTAGGATATAAAATTGGATCTCTATGTTCCTTTTTAACCACCATAATGGGTGCCTCCCAGAAACTCTCCACATCTGTTACTTTCCGAATTTAACATTGCCTGGATTCCTACGTAGAGTGTACGAAGTGAGGTTCGAACTGTACCTCTATTATGCTTCGAAGATATTTTCCCTGCATCAAAGATCTGTTTGGTTTAGAATGGTTGTTAAATGGAATATTTTTCTTTGTGAGTTATTCATTGCCAAAATCATCTTTATAGAGCAGTGGTACTTCTATTTAACACTTAGGTGGAGAGATAACATAGTTCATATCTCTCCTTAGGGTATTAGTTCGAAAATAAACGTAACAGCGTGACTGGAGTTCGAACTCGTTTACTACGATGTTGCAGTGGGCATCTCGGGTGGTATGATATTTAGTGAAATTGACTAGTTCGAGTCTCATTGGGTGCCCCATTCATGCGACCGCATTCCACATCGAAACAAGCGCTTAGTAAATTACAACCTTCTCGAGTTCCCAACTTAAATAGCCTTGTGCCATATCTAAGCAGATTACAACTATAACAATGTGGCAGTCCAGCACGCAAGCAACTACGCTATGGAGACTCATCCGTTGAGGTTCAGAATTTTGAATTTATTTTTAAGATTTTTTTAATGTTTCGCTTGAGATAATTTTTCAACAAAACTAAGCATAAGCGAATCGTCTCTTGTCGTAGAAAATGGAAGAGTGGTTTCATTTCCTGGATCAGGCTTTTTGTTTTTGATTTCTTAGCTAAAGCCTTCGAGAAATACATAAACCCACCTCCCAACCACAGGTATAGGTTAATAATAAGGCAAACTGGTTTCTTTAACCTTCGTGAGGCAATTAGCGTGAGTGAAGGAAAACTGCGAATACAAACCAGCAGTACTTGCTTAACAAACTGACCTTGTGTCAGGACCTGTTCACGGTGGAGGAGTTAGGTAAATGCATATGCAATGTTTTAAAGGGTAGGTCATGAATGTAAAGTATTTTCCTTCTAACCACCGACTCTTTTAATGGCTAGAGTATTCAGTTGTGGCCTCGAATTAAGCTAGTTCGAACTCAAGTCTCGATATTACATTCACTTTCGGAGGTTAAATAGCATCTCCGCTGTTCTTCTACAGGTTTCTTTTGACATTGAATAATCCTCAAAGGTTGATATGCTCTTAAACAAAGAGACCGGGCCAAACCACCAAACCACTTATACATAAATTTAGTTTGGTTTTATGGCATATCAATCATTGAAGGTTTTGTTCTATTTTACCCATAGATAGGACACTTATCTGGTGCTACCACTCCGGGCCAGAGTGGACCAAGATGCGAAGACAATAAAGGGATTCTCTGCATTCCCCAAAGCTCCAGAATTATTGGAGTCTCACCATCAGATTTTTTAGTGTCATATCCAGTACACTCGCTGGAAAAGCCTGCCCTTCTGCAGAGGTGCAGTCGGTGCATTCTAATATACATGAAGTTTAATTCTAGCCAAGTTTTATATGAATAATCTCGCTAAACACATCTTATATTGCTTACAACGCAATTTTCAGTTGGGTTTAGTTTGATCTCATTCCATAGAAAAAGGAGAATTTCCTGTCCCTTTAAATTCCAGACATTAAAAACATCAAAATCCACAGACCAAAGTGAAAAAATCGATATTACGGTTAGTGAAATATCCTTAGAAGAGAACGAAATATACTTTTTCCTTTGGATAGTAAGAAATTTTCGATCGGAAAAAGAAATGCACACGTTATGGACTGTAAAAAGAAAAAAGTGGGCTCATTTTCAGGAAATCTAAAACTGAAATCAAAGTCAACGAATCTGTCTTCTGAAGAACTTTTCTGGCGAACTACATTCTCTCATATAAGTTTCTTGTAAAATAAATAATAAGAAGGTGTGTTAGTGTACTAGTATTGGATTTTCTGTATGTTATTGGCATGGCATATCAAAAATTAAGGTAGGAATACTTGTTTCATGAAATAACTTTTAAAACATAAAGTTTTTCATAATATGGGTATTTCAGATTAAAAGGTACTGGTTTATTTGGCTTTTCTCAGTAAAGTTTGCACAGTTAAATGCTTTAAATTATTGCTATGTAACAGTAACAATTTAACAAGTTATTTCATTGTACTCATATAAAGGGATATACATTAATGATTTTTGAGTGAATAGTTTGGTGGCAATTTCATTTTTTATCGAGTTAGAACTCATTTGTTTGCGCACAAGTATTGTTATTGTTTCTTCAAAGTTAAATGATTTCTATTTTTTATATCCAACACTAATTCTATTCAAAATTAAGCATTTGCTTGCTGACAGCGAAGTGGTTACACCGTCTGCTATTTAGCACTTATTCTATTTAACATGATTTGCACCCAGTTACAATGTTAAAAGTATTTTGGGCGGTAAATTTTAATTACATAGTCGAAACTGATGCTATCCTATTTTGCTGTCAAAGGGGGATTCAATTTGGCTATATCTAATTTTGAATTAGTCTGGTCTTTGTTTAATGGCATATAAGCTTTTGTAGGGTATTTAATGACAAAGCCAACCTTGTAGATGAACAATAGTGTTTCTACTTAAACCATAGCTGGGAGAATACAGGATACCATAACGTTCCCTAGGGTATTAGTTTGACAGTGAATCTATAAGAACGACTCGAATTCGAACGTTAGACTTGTTGCCACGTGGACTCCCCTAATTTGTGCTTTAAAACGTAATATCAGTAAACTGAAAATACTACTAAATTGTCCTCAAGCATAAATATCTTTTACTCCTTTTAGATGTTTGAATTTTAGAAAATCAGAAAAAAAATAATCGACAGTATAGGGCAAGCAACTCTGCCTCATTAAAATATAAATATCTTACAAAACTGCAACCTTCTTAGTAGTCAAGTGACGGCCTTTAAGTGTGCAAAGCATTTAACAAATTATGTTAATTGTTAAGCTGTTGTTAAATTTTGAGGATGATTTAAAAGACCTGTGTTAGCAAATGTCTGTATCATTCTGATATCAATGTGTTTCTCGTTGTAGCCATATTCCTTGATTTAATCGCGTATTATAACGTGTTCAATAAAACAACATGATATTATCTAGCGGTCAAGGAGGGAATCCTTAATTTGAACTAGATATCAATTTGTGTTTTGTTACCTAATAGACTTGCTAAGTCTCAACTGAATTTTGTGTCATATAAGGTCATATGTATATTTTTCTTTTTAAGAAGAGGGATTATATTGTGGCGAAAACTTGCGCGTGACACACGGAAACACTGAACAGCTGTTTTAACCTTATTAAGTCTCCCCAGCTGTGCATACCGTGATCTCGAACCAGCGACCACAGAATGCACGAGTGCACATCACACACAAGTGATGCAAAATTAACTAGTCATGGTAATTGCGCGGCCAATTAAGCTGAATATGTCTTGCAAGTTACATCCGTACTATTTATAAAGGATACGGGTCACCTGTCGCGCGCAAGTGTTCGCCAGATTTTCTGGTCGTGGTAATTCAATTCAATGAAATTATATTTTTAATCTTTTGCTGAGGTATCCGTGGTCCCTAACTGTATATCAATTTTTTTTAAATAGCCAGAAAAAAGTCACAACAATAATAATAATGCGTTTAATAACTAGATTTTGAAATATTAGTTATTTTTTTATATGTCCATATTAACATCATCATGTCACGCTGCTAGCACGGATCTCCCTGAATCTCTCTCGCTACCCGTCTCTATCATCCATCACTCCCGGGAGGTCTTCAAGGCTACACCCTGTTTCGACACAGACCTGTTGTATATAGGTTCTAGCTAGTCTTCCAACCTTTGCTAGTCCGTGTGAAGGGGTCCACTGGAGTATATAACTTAATGAGTTCGTCCTTACATCTTCAGCAGTGTCCTGCATGTATAACTTAGATAGTGTCGTGATGGGTGGTAGGTGGCCGTACAGCAGCTGTTTTGTAAGGTATTGCCTAGAGGACTTGTTCAATACATCTTGCAGCATTCTTGCGTAATTGCTGTCAAGCTTTTCTCCATACGTATAGTTAGAGTCCATGTAGTGCATCTATAGAGCAGTATCAACACGACCACTGCTTGGAAAAAACTGCGTTTTATTTTATCGGTCAGGTCTGACTTCCATAAGACCGATAACCTATTGATACCAGTCCATGCCTTTGCTTGTCGCGTGTTGATATCTTTCTCGGTTGATGATATGCTGCTTCCGAGGTAGGTGAAGTTGGCCACTCTTTTTAAAGGACTACCCTTTTGAGTGAAGATGCCACCTCTTTGATTAAAACACATGTATTCCGTCTTGTCTGCGTTGACATGGAGACTTATAGCTCCTACTGCACGTTCCAGACTATGTCGCAGCGTTTCGGTTTGGGCGGGTGTATTTGCAAAAAGTGCTATGTCATCGACGTGGTTAGCGCCCGTAATAGTTTGTGCGGGGTATCTTCTGCTTCTTTCCTTTGCCGGCTTGAAACTGTTTTCTTTCAAAGATTCATTATGTCCATATAAATGGACTTGATAATTCAGCTCTTTATTCCAAACTAAAGTAAAATGATTGAGAATAAGAGAAAGAAAAGAGAGAAAGTAAAATGAAAAGTAAAATATTATGAGGATAAACGTCAATAAGTCGAGGTGCCCGTGGTGTAATGGTTATCGTCATAGGAGATAGACACAGCGACACGAGATCAAATCCTGGACGAGACTGTTTGCATTTAACATAGCACTAATACCCTTGGGAAAGGTATGAATCCAATTATTCTCCCTCCAGCTATGGGCAAATAGTATGGCAGACTTATTTCTTCAGCCTTTGTGAGGCAACTAGTCTAGGAGAAGGAAAACTCTGAATTCAGACCTGTTAAACTCTGCTTAAAAAATTGACCTTGTGTCATATCCTGCCCGAATAGAGGGGTTGGTAAATATGATACGTTCATGATTTTAAAGGGAATAGTTTGGTGAATAATTCATTTTTAATCGAGTTAGAACTCATTGTTAGCACACAAGTATTGCTATTGATTCTACAATGTTAAATGTTTTCATTTTTTTTTAATCTAACACTAATTCTATTCAAAATCATTTGCTTACTGACAGTGAAGAGGTTACACGTACTGCTATTCAACACAGTTCAACACAGCCTTGTTACATGGTCACAATTGCTATGTGTCGCTAACAATTCAATTAAACGTTAGCCATTTGTTTACACACACTTAAATGATCAAAGACTTTCAATTGCAAACAATTCAATTTAGCATTAGTCATTTGCTTGCACACAGTTTAAATGCTCTTCGGTAGAAATGCATTTGATGTATTCTATGGCCCAAGCCGACTGCTCTACTATGACTCGGTGTACAAGATATTTGTTAGATAAATAAAATAATACAAACTTATTTCCAGACCAACTATCCACTTTACTTGTAATATTGGGGCGATACAATCTTGGTATCAATATTGGCTCATTTTTTGCTTTTTGCCAGCGTCTATGTTTAGTAAGTATGTATTAATATTTTTCATATTTTCTATAAGATGCATAACTATGGATGCATGAATGGGTATAGATTTTCCAAACATCTCTTTTAAGCACAAGATGTGACCCAGAGCTGGTAGAAGATCCGGTGGATTCATACATTCACCAGGGATATTAGCACCAAGTGAAACAAAAATTTCCGGAAGATGTTCTTTATCGGGTGAGGAAGAAATACGACAACACGTACTTATAAAGACATCAGCTTCTTTTTGTTTATTATGCAATAGTCGATATGGTTGCACGAGGAGGGAGAGAGAGAGAGAGAGTCAGGATAAAGAGGGAATCGCTAAGATTTTACCCGATTGAGATACGATATCAACAGAGAACTTTTTTTCTCCGCTCTGCTTTTACGAGGGTGGCACAGGGTTGGCTTAAAACATTTAATCATATTCGTTACTTCTTCGTGCTTCTTTAATTGAGAAGGATCAGGTAAATTCAACTATAGAGTTTTCGCTAGGCACTCATATTTTTTTCCGGAAATATATCTATTTTGACTTACCGAGTCTTATACATTTCAGACATTTCCCTGACTTTCACCCCTAGGCCGCGTTGCCGACGGTCAACGTCCAGGCTGGTGTAACGTCTAGTTACTCTTCCACCGGCTCCCTTTTTCTCTACTTCTTGCCGGGGTTGAAATTTTCCGTTGTTATGTATGTTCTCAGAGACCCAACCACCTCGTAATTACTCTTCCTTGCGGCATGCTACTTAGGCAATTCTCGTGGCATTTCCACTGTCTTTTGTTTAAATTAGGACAAAGGGGCAGCCTGTTTTGGATATCCTTGTAGCTTACGTGACTTATCAAAGGTCAAATATATAAGAAAAAATTTAAACTCGGGTTGTCAATTTAATTCCCAACAACGATAGGAGTAATCAAGCCTCTAAAATAGAGTATATATCAACTCCAACCCTAGTGCCACATGTTCAGTAATTTAACAGGGAATATTTATTTTGAATCTTGATCTTAGCAAACAAAGACTAAAGAAACCAATCTGCGCTAACAATTTTGAAGACCTGAGGAGGGCAGAAAAATGGATCCATACATTTCTCAAGTACTTTAGCATGAAGTGTAACGAAAACAACCTCGAACAGGATTTGATCTCGCATCGCTGATTGCATATCCTACTAGGATAGCTGTTACGCTAAACCTGACCTCCGTATATGTATATGTGCATGCAGGTAACAGTTTTGTGTACACATTTATTTCTTACATTTACATTTTTTTCGGAAAACAAAATTAGGATATGTGCGCGAATCTAAATCTACTTTTTGGACATGCACAGGTTTTTACGTATGCAGTTGTAGATATTTTTGTTACATAGTGTCCATTCGAAATGTTACATACGTTCGATTCGTCCTAAATCTAAACAGATATTAGGAACTGAGTAAATGATGAGTTTATTGAAGAGACCCCGAAGCCAATAAACTCATCATTTTCTATCTCTCCAATTTGAGATCAGACAAGCAAATCAATAAATTGATAGATGAACGATTGGATATTTCCGAGAAAAGTGCCGCATTAATTGGATCTGGCGAAAAAGTAAGCTTCCTTTTCTACCTGTCCATCGCATATCTGTTCCTGGTGGCTGTAATTAGTTAGCTCGAGCATGCTTTTCTGATATACAAAAATATCTTAGAGAACCTCTGTGTGCGTATCGAGTTTGTATTCACCTGCGCTTCATAAATTACTAGGTTGAAGCAATGTTTAGGTCCGTGCTTGTTTGCGACGCGATTATCACGTGACCGAAGCAGTTCAAGACGTAGTAGGTAATAAATGTGGTCGATAATATAGGTATAGCTGATACGCTGACACGTTCTGCATTGTTTCCTTCCTTATGTGGTTTGAAACTACGTAGTTGAACGTGCAACGTTCGAATAAATCTGCCTTACGATTTCAAAGTATACCATAACATAATTTCGCTTGGGTTGCTAGAGCCTCGACGATCAGGAAAACTTTGGTAGGCCTAAAACCAAGGATTCCGAGTCTGCGTTCCAAACCATTGAGGCAAATTTGGTGAGTACCACTCGGAGAGTATCGGGTGAACTCAGTATTTCACAGTCTAGTGGGGGTCATCTTAACGACCTTGGAAAAAGAATCCGTAGCTGCTAAAGTGTACCTTACTTTACCAAAATTTCCCAAAACGCCCCAGTCAATATTTCTGTCCGATTCATTCTCGAGTTTCATTCAAAAAATTAATTCCTTTTTGACAAAATGTCATGATACATAATTTTATATATTGTTTGTTGTATTCAGCATTGTGGGAATAAATATATAGATAAAATGTTCCCAATAGTATTGAAGAGAAATAAGTCAAGAAAAACGATTTGGAAAAGTGTTTTTATATTCATTATAAAGTCTCACTTTCCACGTGCTTCATCAGATAAAGACTTGGAAAATTATGTCAGCTAAAAAGAATTATCGCCTCAATTGAAATAATTTCATCTAGAGCTTTTTAAAGTATATTTTATGAAGTTAGAATTTTAATTTATAAAGGAAAATATTTTCGCGACGTGGTTGTTATTAGTTTATTTGCCGCTAAAAGAAACAAGTTGAATATGTTTTAAGTGTGCTAATTCCATAATTTTTACCAACGATATTTTTCATTTTTAGAGTTGTTATTACTGGATAGCAATCTTCTTAGGATGATTTAATCCACAACCATTTTGATCTTCGGTTTTTTTCAAAAGATACCATTTCTATTAGCTATCAATATTTGGTAACAACTTTAATCTCCAAATGTATTCGGCTTATTGTCTCCGTCGTTATATTTTAACGTTTCGGTCGACGAGTATTACTTTCGGTATTTCCTGTTGAACGCAGAAGCCGACATAAAAGTTTGAACACAATTATTTATCTAATCTACGCAAATTGATTGTTCTAATTCCATTAACCATTTACAAATGCTAAGCTATTGTAAGTTTGTTATGTAGTTTTAGCTGGGATTGAACTTGCAACCTCCAAACGACTTCTCGTAGAAGCACTTTACACTAAATAGGTCAAGCTGGATAAGTTCGAGTAAATTTTTGGGAATTACAGACCTAATGTCTTTATTAAACTAATAGATTCTTATTATTATGTACGATTGTTTACCCAAGTTCATATTGCAATTCAAAAAAGTAATTTTTGCAAAAACATTTATATATTTTAAAGAGTAACTATTGAATACAACTGAGTTGTAAGCAACTATATGGTTCGTTGGTTTTATGGAAATGTTTGGCTGTTTTATATCTCTTTAGCGATGTTATATATATGTATTGTCATTTTACATAGGTAGACACTTCATGCATTGTTTCAATATCATAGTTTGCGATGTTTTAAAAGCTAACAAAGGTATCTGGCTTAGATAGGTTTCGAACCGAGCCATTGGCCTAATGTGTAGAGTGTTCGCCGATGGTCCGGGAGGCCGGAGTTCAATCCCAGGTTGAGTCATACCAAAGACTCAAAAAATGGTGCTTGATGCCGCCTAGCTTAACACTCAGCATTATAAAGTAAGGATAAAGAGTAAAGTGGAGCAATCCAGGAAATGGAGTAGCGGCCTCCCCTACAAATTGGTATGTAGCTATTGAAAAGAGACCATTCGAGTCACTCACGACTAATGTCCCCAACTTACTACTCATAATCAAAATTACCCTGGAAGTAATGGCAATGGCGTGATGACACCCTATCCCCAGGGCATTGTAGACTCAACCCAGATTCAGTTTAGTGCCATACCATAGACAGGTCTAAGTGAAACATCAACCACATTAAGAAACACTGGCATGGACAAAAGTAAGAAAAAGTTAACAGAAATGTTAATCTTTTTTAAGTACTTGTTTTGAAATATGTTGTTTGGTTGGTTGGTTGGTTGGTTGGTAATGTTTTTTACGGCGTATTAACCCTTTCAATGAAATTTAACGCTGAATAAAGTCATTTTGGAATGGTTTGGTTTCATGGCATATCAACCATTGTTGGTTATTTAACGCCAAATCTATTTTATATCTATACACATTTCTATTCCAAACAATTCAGTTTAACATAAGTGCTCTTTTTAAATATCAAAAACAGTTTTATTTCAAACAATTCAGTTTTGCATAAGTACATTGCTTAATTGTATTTAATCGAGAGATAGGACCCTTTCAGGAACTACAACTCTGAGCTAGAGTGAACCTGGCAGCAATTGCAAAAAAATGATTCTCCGCGTTCCCCAAATCTCCAGTATTCTTCGATCCTCATATAAGATTGTTTAGTGTTATACCCAAGAATGTTGGGGGAATATTACACCTCTGCAGAGATGCAGTCCGTGTAACTGACAGAGCCATTTGAAATAGGATGGAGTCCAATGATTACTGAAAGAAAAACCTTAATATTGAGAGATTGATCACAAATATGCATTACTAGTAATAAGTTGGTAGCTATAGTTCACTCGTCTTAAAGTAGTTTCGCACATTCTGCGAAATAAGAGGCACCCAGTTCGAGTCGAACTCACTAAGTCCCATCTGCTATCGTAGCTCGTTAACTGTAAGTCTACGCGCTGCTCCCAACAATTTCAGTGTTATTTGCTTCTGGTTACATATTCGAATCGTAATGACGTAAAGACCTTTAGATAAAATGATTTGGAATTTCAAATATGGGAAATTTTCTTTTATATCTGATGAAAAGGATATTTCGAATTCTTTCCAAAATTAAAAAGAGAGAAAAAAATATTTTACATGATATACTTATTTATAAAAAAATTAAAAAACAAAGATTCTTACAACCATGATGAAATATTTAACAATAAAAATGCAATATTTGTAGAATACAAAATGGGGGCATCATTTTGTAAGGAAGTAAGCTAGTTCAAGGTGGGAGTGGTCTCAGTGTGTGTGAATAAGAAATTATTTTTTTAAAAATGTGGACGAAAGAGAGACGAGTATTTCGAATTGAAATTCTGAACGATAAGTTGAATACAATAAAACACACAAAATCTTACTCCCCTGCATAGAACAGCCATGAACATAATGTTTGCTGAACTAATCAAGACTCCATCAGGAAGCAAATCAAGCGAACATGCTAAACAGAGGGAATTCAGGGTCCTCACTTTTTTTTTTTACACCTAACCAGCGGCACGAGCAGGATATGACAAAAAAGTGATTTTTAAACGGAGTTTAACAGGATGGAATTCAGATTTTTTTTTCTTCTACATCGCTTGCCATACCAAGGTTAAAAAGCCCAGTCTGCCCTAACATTCTCCTCTTGTTGGTGGTAAAATAATCGGATCCATACTTTTCCAAGGGTATCTGTGCTAAGTGAAATTTAAAACAGCCTTGTACAAGATTTGAAATCGTGTCGCCGTGTCTATGACCAACGACGATAACCCTAACACCGTGTCCAATTTCAATGATTATAAACATCATACCATTTTTAAATAAATAAGAAAAGTGTTCTCAAGTAAATCGTTTTCACATAAACCGGCAGCAATATCTCATCGATGGACATGAATGTCAACACACGCCTAGCGAAGACACGGACTGCTATTAGCAGGTAATAAATCGTAGATAAATCTGATCTACCAAATAAAGTAAAGGATTTTTCACGCTGTACCTTTGTCTGTACTACTGTACGGATTCACCACCAAGAAATTAAAGAAACACACGAACAAAAAGCTAGATGGAAACTACACAAGATATGAGCTGATTTGAATAAATTCTAGAAGCATCACCCCACAAAACATTCATTGTACGGCAGTTTTTTTACCATCTCACAAATCATCAATATAAGCCGAACAAGCCATGCGTAGCTAGGGCAGACTCATAAATGATGTCCTCTAATGGACTTGTACTCATGGATAACCCAGAGTTGACCGACCCGCATATCCATGCGGATGCTGGATGCTGTCTAGAAGACCTTCAAAGAGCAATGAATGATAGGGATAAATGGCTTAAGATTCAAGGAACGTTGTACTATGCCTGTGATTTGATGAGGATGATGATGATGGCACAAAAGAATGACTCACAAGTCCCGCCTGAAGATTCACTGTCTGCCGAATTTTCGACATATTTTAAACGGCCCCAGTAACTAAAATAGGTAAAGAGATCAACAACAAAGATTCAATATGTGAGGCAAATTGTGTACCTTTGGTCGCCTTCAGCTACTTAAAAATCTCGTCATTATTAGCATCATCGATAACAGCGCCATAGTTTTCAGACTTGGATTAAATTTAATAATGAATATCTTTAATCCCACGGATTTCCTCAAATATTCATAGTGTATTATCGTGATCATCCTAAAGCTGATTAATTAGAATAGAATACCTAATAGCCTTTTCCCAAGATGTTATCTACAATGGTAGTTTCCTGTTATTTTTCATTAGTTTTAAGAAAACCGATATTATTAAAGACACTTTTACTATGCTGTATAAACATAAGTGCCTTCTCTACTTAAGAATTTGTCATAGCAAGGCTTGCAACATTCTTTAGTCTTATATAATACAGTGAATTTTGTGTTATTGAATTTGCTCCCTCAGTAATTTCTAGTATACAAAATAAATTGCTGTAATTAAGCGGGCATTCAGGACACATAATAAGCATACCGGGGTTTATTCCCAGGTTGAGTCATACCAAAGACTCAAAAATGGTATTTGATGCCACCTTGCTTAACCCCCTGCATATTATAAGGTCCGGATCGAGGGTAAAGTGGAGCAAACTAGGATTGGAGCAGCTCCCTCCCCTGCACTTCGGTGTAGTAGCTATTGAAAAGAAAGCATTCGGGTCGCCCTCGACTACGGCCGCCAACTTTACTTATCAACAGGGCAATATTTTTTATCTCTACAGTTACATTGTATATATATATGTGTGTGTGTGTGTGTGTGTGTGAACAAATCGTATAAAAACATTTTTTCATAAACTGGAGAAAGTGCTAAATACCAGCCAATAGAGCAGATAAAACAAAATTAGAAAATATTTATTCATTCCAATATGGGCAATGGATTTCTTGCTATTTCATATAGCTTTTAACAAAAACGTTTCTTTCATGTAAGCCTTTATTTGAAAAGGTATATGAAACTGGCTGTAAAGAGATTTCCCTCGAGGGATGAGTAAACATTAAATCATTATATATATATATGTATATATATATATATATATAGAGAGAGAGAGAGTAGTTTATAATGTGTGTAGATTACGAACTACGAACGACGAAATATCTTTAAAGGAATATGGTTTCACATTTAAAAAAATATAACTAGAAACAGACGATATCCTTTAGAAACAATGACATACAGAGACCACACTGATCATTTAGCGCTTTTCACAAACACACATGCCTAAGTAGAATTTTAACTGCAGAGCCTGAAGCAACCAGCCAGAGGCATTGGTTTCTCCATGAAAGTAAATAAAACATGTTCATTTTTTTAAACAAGGTGTCTCCATTTAGTGAAAAACCTCCACAATTTGTGAATGGGGAGGAAGAGTGAAAGGAAACTACAAGCTATCTGTACGATTTGAGGATGATAATACAATACAGTGTATATTTAGGCAATAGTCTTTCGTATAAGAATAGTTTATCAAATATGTCTTTTATTAACATTTTTCTTCTTCATGAGGTAGAGGTCATAAATGAGGCTGAAAGCTGTTTAATAATTGTTTAAAAACTATCTTACGACATGTTTATAGGTATTTTCGACCTTCATTCGTCAATGTCGATTATGTTTGCACAACCACGCCATACACCATGATATGTAAATAATGAAAGCTGTTTGATGATTGTCCAACGTCTCTAATGTTATGTCTAAAGTAAATGTCCTTTTAACCATAAAACATCTCATAATCTTTGGCATGGTCACACATACATCTTTCACATTGTCGAAGGAAATTCAAAAGCACAAGTATTTGGGTTATAAAAGAAGAGATTTCGGACAATTATTAAAAATACTTCATCCTCTTTGCAACATTTCGCTCGGGAACAAGAAACGGCTGATAAAAAAAGTGATCTCCAAATCCTTGTCTTTCATCTTAACTATCATTATTATCATTAATAATAATAATAAGAATGGACATTTCAAGCAACAAAAAGCCAAATATAACACGAGAAAACTTGGACGTTGCTAAAAAAGGGATACCTTAGGAGAGAAAATGAATCTCTTCTGATAGCAGTAAAAAAAAACAAAAAAACAACACCATAAGGACTATGTCAAATTAAGAATAGAAAAAGCGCAACAAAATTGCAGATGCAGATTATATGATGACAGAAATGAAACGATCAATCACTTAATAAGCGAATGCAATAAATTAACGCAAACCTAGTATAAGACGAGACATGACTGGGTGGGCAAGATGATCGACTTGAAATTGTGCAAGAAGTTTAAATTTAAACATTACGAACAAATGGTATATGTACAACCAGTAATCCGTCCTGGAAAATGAGGCTAACGAAATTCTTTGGATTTTTTATATACAAACGGATTACTTAATCTCGGCCAGATGACCAGAACTTGTGATAATTGACAATAAAAAAAAGACCTGATGAATTGTGTACTTCGCCGTTCCAGGTAAAAAGAAAAAAGAAGAAAAGAAAGCGAAAAGAAAGATAAGTAGATGAACCCTCTAAGGGAACTGAAAGAAACAAAGTAACGTAAAAGTGACAGGGATATAAATTGTAATTGGCGAGCTCGATACAGTGACAACAGGATTAGTACAGGGACTAGAGGACTTGGAAATTCAAAGACAACTGGATACCATCCAAACTACTGCATTATTGAGATCAGCCATAATATTAAGAAGAGTCCTGGAGATGTGTGGAAACATGCTGTCACTCAAAATCCAGTAAAAAACCATCAGTAACGATGGTGTGAAGAACTATCTAATAATAATAATAATAATAATAATAATAATAATAAAACATTTCACCAAATGCTAAGTGATAATCACCAAAACAGGACAACCTGCAAAATATTGAATTTTGCTCTCCCGGCAGACCACAGAGTAAAATTTAAAGAAATCGAAAACAGAGATTAATGCCCAGACCTTACTAGTTTACTAAAAAATACTATAGAACATCAAGGTGGCAGTGATATCAATTGTAACTTGTTTACTTGAAACAATCCCCAAAACATTGGTAAAAGGATTGGAAGATTTGGAAAGAAGAGAACAGATGAAAACTATCCAGACTGTTGCAATATTAGAATGGGCCATAATGCTGAGAAAACACCTGGACAGTTGAGGGGACTTGTTGTCACTCAAACTCCAATGAGGAACCATCAGATCATGTGGGTGTAGAAAAAAAACTCTCAATAGAGTAACAATGCGTGTGCGTCAGTGTGTGTGTGTATGTGTGTGCGTGTGTGTGAGTGTGAATTTATGAGTCTGTATGTCTTTCTTTGTCTGTGTCTTTGCTGTATTTAATGGAATTTTCATTCTTCAAAATGATATCCAATTAAAATACATAGATTTCCTTCAGATTTGAATTCAGGTATCTGTAAGTGGATATAGCGAATATAATTATTCCCCGTTTTTCAAAGTTAATTCCAGTGTATTTGCGAATTTGTTTGCTATAATAAAACACATTGTTCTCTCTAAAGACGAATGCACGCATCTACTCACACACGTATATTCATACAGGCATCTATCCATTCGTTGAAATATAAAGATTCATCTCTTTATATATATATATATATATATATATATATATATATATATATATATATATATATATATATATATACGTGTGTGTGTGTGTGTGTCTGTGTGTGTCTGTGTGTGAAAGGTATGCGGGTCTGTTGAGCTCTAGTGTTCGATTCGTTATTTCGATTCAATTTATACGTTTAACTTGATTGAAAATGATAATTCAATTGTTAATGTCGATCTTTGCTGATGCTTACATACCGACAATATCGATAGGTCGATAAATATACTAACTGATCACTGGTGAGATAACCCGATACAATTTTCCTAGTTTATTAGAATATTAAATTTCAAACTTCCCTGAACTAAGGTCGACTAAAATATTTCCAAAAGCTTTATTATCAGGTGTTATCCGACTAAAAGTATATACAGAGTGCGAAGGGTGAATTGTCACCATTTTAGATTAATAATGTCATGAATTCGCTTTATTTATTTCAGGTTATATCTACTCTGCAGCAAACAAGAGTCAGTCGGGCATTGACAGTAAGGAAACTAGCAGCTTGACTTAAACCACTCTTCCAGATTTACTGTACGGCTTGGCCTTCACTGCACATTTACAAATGCAAACAATTCACATTGGTGAGTGTCAATCTGTGGAAAGTGATATTCATATTAGAAAAGGATAAATGTGTAGATATTTGGATATTACGATGAATAAACAAAATCAATTACTTTCATTTCTTTAATTTTGGGTAAAATTTTGATGATAAACAAAACTTAGTGAATAGTTTTTATGTAAGAGAAGAAAATATTAAAATGTAAATATACCCTAATATTTATATTACATTATAATAAAGTCCATGCATTCAATGTTGCAGTTTGCATTTTTTATGACGGAAATAATTTCTTTTGTGTGTGTAAAAGATCTTGGAGTGAGTTTGTCACTATTAAGAAAAAAATTATATTGATGGCAGTAAGATGTAAATATTAGGTGAGGTTAAAATCAGCTCCAGGACAGAAAATGGTTTAGTGTCATATCCAAAACACCGTATGGGCGAGGTGCCTTACTCCTCTGTAGGAATGAAATCGGTGTATTTTACAGCACTATCAACAGGTGATGCACTGAATATTAACACTAAACGGAACTTAGTTCATATTACTGTATGTTTGGGGTCAACCGAAAGAGCAGGTATTAGTCTAATCCTGAAATTCGAGATAAAAATCTTGAGGTCGACTCATATGTTAGGTCGACTTGTACTCAAAAACATCCCGGTATAAATTATGCTTCCTTCGAGAACAATGTCCAATCATTAGGGACATATTGATATTCATAAGTAGCTACTGTAAGTCAGATTCCAGACTGAGTGACTCAGTAGATAGTTTATATAATAACGAACCTATTAAACCTTATTCTGCGTGAGTTAGTACCGTTTCACAACAGATTAGTAGGATTTTATATAAATACTTTTAAAATATTTTCATGGGTAAATGGGTATACTGTCGTCAAATTACGCAAAAGTAAAAACAACACTGATATCTAACGTTATCAGATGTATTTACTAAAATTACACGAACAAATCTGGAAATACTATTATTCAGGTTCATTTTTTTCAAATTGGCACAGCCTCCTGAAAACTTCTGAATCTCCTGCAAGTCTTTCCGTGAATCTTCTTGTAAAAATTGTTAAATGCTGCTGTTATACTCACCTTTCGTTATGTTGATCTCTCATTCAACTGCGCCCCACACATAATAATCAAAGGTATTGTAATATGGGGAATAAGACGGTTAGTGTTGATGTGGTTGCAAAAATGTTCTAACAGCCAAGACTAAGTTCTTCTACCTGTGTGGTGTAAATCAGAGTTTTATTGGCATAAGGTCTTTCCGAGGCCACTAACTCCTCCAGCAATTGATTTTGGCCACCGTGTTTCGTGTGAGATCTTATACGAAAATGAATGGAAGCATAATGTCACAATTACTAGTGACCATACCAAAACCTGGGTGTTTAGCTTTCATCAATATGAATATAAATCTATTTTTAGATTGACTCCACTCCAGTTGGCCGGGGCTGTAGAATATGCCGACTGGATTTCTGCAGAGGATTATGGTACCCCAAGGAGTGTCCTGATTATGGCATTAAACCATCTGACGGTAAGTCCTAATTTCTAGAGCATTACGTTATGTGGCATATGCTTTTATTGTCATTTCTCTCAAGTTCACACTGACTTGGAGTGGTGGAACCAGTTAGGATCTTTTCTATAGGCAAAAAAAGTATTCACTACTTTTTCTCTTCTTGAAAACATTTAACAGCGTACAAACAGATGACTGAGGTTAAATTTTTAGTGACTACAGAATGCAGATCCGAAACCCAACCACTGACCATCAGCCCGCATCGCACACAAGGGATGCCAAATTAACAAGTCAAGGTAATTGCCCAGCCAATTAACCTGAACCTGTGGTTCGATCTCCAGTTGGAGAGATCACGATATACACTGCTGATAAGACCTAATACGGTTGAAACAGCTGCCCGGTATTTGCGTATGTTCGCTGGATTTTCTGGTCGTGGTAATTCAATTCACAATATAATTCCTGTACTTAAAAAAGATAATGTACATCTAGCGAGGAATACTTGTGAGATAGAATTAATGATATGAAATATCAATATTTGAAACGATTATGGTTCGTTTAAAAATAACGTTACATACACACTATTACTTTTAGAATTTTATATATATATATATATATATATATATATAAGTCAAAGAAGGATTTAGTATTAAATAAGCAGAAAGGTTTAATAAGCCTTAAAACGAAGCCAACCAAAAATTATTTTGACATCCAAACACAATAAATTCTTCTATTTTGAGCCTCCCATGTGAATTCCAAACTGTACAGCATGCCATTTCCTGATTCTAGAGGAATAAATTGCGTCATGAGGCTGTTGTTCTCACACGCAGTGACCAACAAACTCAATTTGCCACAAAATTTCAGATTAGGTGGCCAAACATATTCGGAAATATCCAATGTTAGAAAGTTTTTTTGTTTTTTTTTAATTTCAGCATTTCCTTACCGTTTTATTGGTGTGGTTAATATAATATAATTGAAACAGTTTTTTTTTTTTTCACTTCTAACGAGATTGTTAAATCAATGCCTATTGGGAAAAGAAAGTATTTTAATGTGTGCATGTGTCTTCTTTTTTCTACGGTTTTTCTTAAAGCGAATGAAAAATCAGAAGAGACTATAATGATGAATAAAAGCTTCAAACACTTTTGGATATTTGCTGTGTTCAGTCCAGGGTGTAAGATCTAGTAAACCTTGTTACTCCTAGCTTACAAGATGAGATGTTGCACTTTGTTTACTTGTCTCTCTCCTGCAACTGGCTTGTATTGTTTTTAAATGTTATCGCTTTGCCCCCGGTGACAACTCACTCACAATGCTACAATATCTATTAATCAAGGCTTTAGAATCCACTTTACTCTGCAATTTTATACATAGCTGTGCGTGGTTGATTCTTTCTTCAAGAAGGAACTAGTTCGTATAAACCCAAATAGAGTTATTTGCGTGTATTTAAAATTATTGATTAGTTAGAATAAGACTCAATATAGATTTCGCTTCCGTGAGTGCAAAATACTTATTTTATTCAGACATTTTTGAGATTAGAATCATTTATATTTTTGCCTAAAATGATCATTTTTCTTTTTGATATAACACCAGAAATACTTTCAATGGCCGGCTGTCTGGTGAGTTGGGTTTCATGGCAAATCAACTCTTTTTGGTTAGTTAATGCTAAATCCTGTTTTATCATATATATTAAATATCTAAAAAAATTTAAACGAATAATTTGCAGTTTACAGCTTTTAAATGAGCCAGAGCCCATTTGTTTAAATAATCCATATATGTGCAGCTATTTACAGCTAGTAATTTTATTCAACGTTGTATATTCGTTTACTCACGATTAAATGATTTCAAATATCACTATGTAATACTAATAATTATATTTAACATCAGTCATTTGTTTGCACACTTTTAAATTGTCTGCAGTGTAGCACATGTTTGAATATTTCTATTTGACTCATGGATTGGACCCTAACAAGTACTATCACTTTAGTTCAGAGTGAATATGTGATTAAAGGTGATGAAGTCGGTATTCCACATTACCCAAAGTTCCAGGATTGGAGCTTCAAGACCAGATGGTTTAGTGTCATAATCAGTACACTTATTAATGGGAGGATCTTATCCCTCTACAGAAATACAGTCGGTGTATTCTACAGCTGTAGCTGACTGGCTGAATGTGTAGGGATTTGCAGGACATGAAGAAATTTAAAATGTAATTAAAATTGTCAAATTGGTTACCTTAGGCTAAGAAAACTGTTATGAAACTAGTCTAATCTTTATACATACATCAAAAGCACGCACTTAATTTCATCTGACCCCATCACGTGCTATGATTCCATTATATTACGTTTAACATAAATCCGATATTTATGAGATCAAGACACGCTGTTGATTATATTACACTGGATCACATAGTATAACTCTAAGTTAGGCTCCCATTAAACATAAATTCTAATTTATTATTATTCATTCAAATACTCGTTGTGCATTTGTTGTAAATCGAATATCTTCCTAAATGTTTAACAGAATTATAATTTCATTATCACAAGGAACGGTTTTGATCTGAACGTATAGATATTGATTGATAAGGAAAAGGATTAATCAAATTGTTTTCCATCCCAGAACAATGACAATTACAACAAAAATCTGTGATTTGTAGAAGTCAACTTACTTGAAAATCAAATAATCGATCGAGTAGCAATACGTTTACATCTGCAAACAAGAGATGAGAAAATCGCAAACGTTCATCGTTTGTTCTCTATAAAATTACAAGAAAATTATATCCCTGATATTAAAACCTTTCACACACAATTCAAAGTTTGACGATTAGTTCTGGCAATTCTAACATGGCTATTGTTTTGGTATGTTTGTACAGGATGATATGTTATTTTGATATTTTGTCATCGAGTCACAGATGGATACCATTTGCCAGATGTATTGATTAAATGATTTTCTAAATGGTCGGATATGGTGTATATCTTTTACAATTGTCTTTTTGTTTTTACACTGCGAATTTCATACTTCAACTAAAGTTCTACGCATATACTTAAATGATAATTGTGTGGAATGAATTTACTTAATTCCTCTGTTAGGGTCACTGTTTAAAAGAAGTAATGTTTTGAGGTCTGTTGTCCTTCTCTTAGCCTGGTTTTCTAACCAAGGATAAAGAAACCAATGAACTATTTTAGTTGTAGTTGTGCAAGGTTGATTCTTTGTTCTGGATGATCTAGTTCTTCCCGTATATTTAGCTTGTTTCGCTCGTGTCCCTAGCGACCAAAAGGAGACCAAATCGAAAAAGAAAACCAGCTTCTTTTATTGGGTTCACAACTGTGCACCAACTATTGCCTTGAGTGGGCAGCATGATTCGATCAACCTCGGTAACCACATAGATGGCCGATTTCGTAACTTTCGGTTAATCGCTGTTTTCAATTCAGGATGGTGATAAAACATGTATTAACGTACCTAGCCTACAGGACGAGATTTTGGGCTTCATCACCTTTTCTCTCTTCTGGTGGATGGCTTTTTTATAACCTATCTATTCGCAATCCGTGACCACACACTTACAATGATACAATGACTAATATGTTTTCAAAGGAACACACATACAATAAAAGGCAATTGAAAGAACATATAAAGTTATCGGTGTGCATTTTAATTATAAATGAGCTAGGATAATTCTCAGGATCATTTACGCTTCAACACAGACAAATCGCCTCTTTTATTCAGAACTTTGTTGGAGATAGCAACTACTTATATTAAAAAAAGACAATGTTAGACAAAAAACATAACACGAGCAACACTCGATAGGGATTTACAGGACTTAAAGAAAATGAAGTTGTAGATCAACTTGTGAAAGGAAATAAAATTACAGCAGCTTCATCATTCATGATATCTATCTATCTTTTTTGGTAATACCTGGTAAAGATATAGAGAAGCAACATTCTTAAAAGGAAGATGAAAAGAGCTGTTTGAATCAAGTTATTCTACGAAACTTATATTATTGAGCTCCAACAAAGCTAGAACAATGGCATTTTCTAATTTTATTTGATTAAACTACAACCAACTATTTACTCATAGACAGGGTGGAATAGTTATATTCATAACTTTCCGTGGGGATCTGGCGCTTAGTGAAATGACAACAACCTTGTTGAACACAAGCCACTTCCTATAACGATAACCGTTAGATCCCAAGAGCATTTGAAGGACAGCATTAGATGTCAGTGTTATATACTCATAATGAATTGATATAGGTGGATGGAAGAAGAACGACCATAACACATGGGTAGAGGAAGATTGACCATCACAATATATACGTCTTCTTATTCTTTCGTAAGTTGTCAAATCTCTACAGTGTGATAAGGACAGACGGGGGCAGGGAACCAAGACAGACATCTGTATTGACTCATAACTTATTCTTCTCTTGACCACACCACACTGTGTTATTTTCAAGACCCAACTTTGCACTTCTTCTGCTTCTCAGCCAAGGTACTCAACTAAAGCATTGTGTGCCGCTGCCCCAGCGAGCGCTCCAGTGACAGCAAGTTTGATCTGACACAAGACACACTAATTCCAACTGACTCGGAACCTCACGCGAGCATCTACATATATCATTTTATAACGCCAACAACTTCTGATCAAACAAGGGACTGCTTCCACATATTTACTCAGTTGATTCCTGTTCTGAGAAACCTCTATTTGAAGTCTCAGACAAACGTCAAGATTGAACATCAGGAAATTGTCTAATTAAAAAAGTAACACTAACTGATAAACTAAGGATAAAATGAAAAAAATCGCTATGATTATAAAATTAATACAGATATTTCTATAATACTAATATTTACTAGAATTTAAAAATGAATAATTCAGAGAAAATTGATATGACAAGCATATATAAGATATTCCGTTTCTTCTTGCACGACTTTAATTCTTAACCGTCCTTAACCAATTACCTGTCTCTTAAAATTTAACATAAATCGAAATTTGCACACCTATGCTTGGTTAAAATTAGATGGCTGATGATTGAAATATAATTTTAAAAACTGGTGGTTTTAATTGCAATTGTTTCTTATTTTAAAGCAACAATAACGACGTTCACAGCTACTTTTTGTGGATAATAAAAGAATTATGCAATAATATCCGTTTATACATTTTTAACATGTGCTAATCAGACGCGTGCTAATCCATAAGCAATGTAATGAGATACAATTGTCTGTTGAGAAATTTAAGATTATATGCAAAGAAAACATAGAATATAAGATATCGATGAAGTAAAATATTCAATTTTTAGCATTATTTTCAGATTCACTATATCTATTCACACATCAATTATTGCTCAGCTTGTTCAATCAAGAATAAATATGTTTCCGAAGTGCTTATTGAATTTTGGAACACGGGAGTAAATATTGTGTGTTCAACAATAATTGTTACCAATATTTACTTTCATAATTCTCTCCAAAATATCTCACAAAATCTACTATTTTTAGAAAAATCTATAGTTCTGATATTCACTAGTAAACGATCATGAAATACGGTATCAAATTCCTTGCAAAAGTGAAAATTTATAAATATCTGCATTATCCTTTTTTCATCAAATATTTATAAATAATATCAATTCTCACAAAATATTTTATTATGGTGATTTACCACAAATGGAACCTTGTTGATTATAATTCCTCAATAAGATTTAATATGGGATTTTTAATCAATTTGCCGAAGTGTAAGGGAGGGCAATACTTGTTCACTTGGATTGCTCTATTTTACCCTTGATACGTACCTTATCATATCATATTTACCAACCCCTCCGCTCGGGTAGGATATGACACAAGGTCAATTTTTAAGCGGAGTTTAACAGGTTTGAATTCAGAGTTTTCCTTCTCCTAGACTAGTTGCCTCATCAAGGCTGAAGAACCTAATCTGTCCTACTATTTACCCATAGCTGGAGGGAGAATAATTGGATTCATACCTTTCCCAAGGGTATTAGTGCTATGTGAAATGCAATCAGTCTCGTCTAGGATTTGAACTCGTATCGTCGTGTCCAATTCCTACGACGATAACCATTACACAACGGGCACCTCCACATTTGATACGTACCTTATAATGCGGAGTGTTAAGCAAGGATGTATCAAATACCATTTTTCAAGTCTTTGGTATGACTCGATCTGAGATATAAGGACCCAGCTCGCCAGGGCTATTGGCGAACACTATACCCTCGAGACCAAAGAGCCTGTTATCAAACCAGATTATTAGTTTTCAATTTTAAAATGAAGACAAACTGAATTTAAAGACACTAATAAAGCATTGACATAATTTTCATGTGGTAGATTGAAATTATTAGAATTAAAGCTAAAGTTTAAGTCTTTTTCGAACCAATTCAATTTAGATATATCTTAAGTGTCATATACATAAATAGCAGTCCCTACCTACAAAAATGTTATTATTTTTCCTATCTTTCTGAATTAATGTAAAATTTGGTATTGCTATTTCCGCTTCATTAACATTTTCCTCAGACAAATGTGTTTTTATTATAACAATTATTTTATATTTTTTGTTAATCAACTTTAGTTTTACTAATTTGTTTCTCACCGAATTAGCGTTTGTGTGCAATATCTTCAAACTTTATCTGTTTTTCTTTACTCGTATGATTTTTTAAATTTATTTATGTTGATAACTTTTCCATTGTTGTTTTGATTTTCAGTGTTTTACTTTCGATAGGTTCTTTTACTTTTTTTCTTTTTTATCCCTTATTTCATGTACTTTATCTTTTCAAATGCAGCTTTTTCTTTTTGATCAAATCATGTCTGGATTGATCAATATCTTCTTTTCTTTATTTTCAGTTTTCTTTCCACAATTATATTTATGAAGAAATTTAGTATTTTCTTCACAATATATTGTGGCCATTAAAATTTTGTCTCAATTTTGTAGTCTTCCAATATATATTGCTCTTATAATATATATTTTTTGGATATTTCCTTTTGTTTATTAAGGAAAATACTTCCATTGTTATTTTCTTTTTCTTTTCTTTTCATATTAGATATTTTTTATGTGGTTTAAATGTTTATTATTTGGGCTGGGGGTGCGTTCTTATATCTGTCTCAAAAAAGTTCCTATTTTTTTCAACTCATACCGGAATTATTTTCGTCTATTTTACTTATCATTTCCTTTTGTCCCCTTCTTGTTAAATCAAAAATTATCAATTTCTTCCCCCTTTTGTTTTTCACTTATTTCCGTCATAAAGTTTGTGATTTCTTCTTTTACTTCTTTTTTTAATTTTACATAATAATTGAATTCTCTCGTAACTATCAGTTTTATTCTTTTATTTTTGTTTCGAAAGTAAAACTATTAGCGAATTTTAAATCTTATATCTTGTTACGGATTGGTTTTGTGAGTATTTAAACACCCACTCAGTTAGGGTGCCACCTATTTTCACATTTACAATTTGTTAAGAATATTTCAGTTCTTGGAATGTCTTGACTCGCACAAATTGTCAAAACTATTTTAGTATAAAACAGTTTTAATGTGATTTCTTTATGTTTTTTTTTTAATAAATAAATGAATAGATAAATAAATAAATAGCCCTGTAGTTTGGGGCTGCAGAATACGTCGACTACATCTGTGAAGATAGATAAGACCTCCGTCTAAAGGAATGTCCTTGAAACTAAACCATCAAATGGTGTGACTCAAAAGAATTTCGCTGAAATAATTTTTAGTGTGAGAATGTTTCAATACAACCGTAATCTGCATGCGAATATAAGCAGATTCTAATCCTACATATAAGTATGAAATGTTTTTTTTTAAAACAAGGTAAAATTCAAGAACTGTTTTACACTTAATTTTCACTTGTATTATGAATTTGACTTTCTTGTCTTTATTATCAGAGTTCAATTTTAACAATTTATCGAATTGAATTCATAAAATTAGCTTCATTAAAGAAAAAAAAAACATACACAAAAAAAAAGAATTGAAATTCAGAGCTTAGGAAAAAACACTCCCATTCCCCTTAAAATGAAACACTGAAATTATGCAAGGTTTATCTTAGTTTCAACGATAAAAAAAGCTATATATAATATTTGTTTTCGATACTTGAAATTTTCATCAGAAATAGCAAAAATTTTCATAGTCGATGCAATATAAAATTTTAATAATTATCTCTTAATATTTTTCACAATTCCTAGTCTGGATTTTTCGTTAGTTTTTATATTTTTTATTTATTTTTGTTTTATTGTGATAACATCATAATTATTCATTTTCAATTTTCCCTTGTATTTTATCTTCAAGATGATGTTTATCAAGACGTTCCATTTTATTTCGCTCCACCATGTCCAACTATTCATCTATTCAGTACCGTTCCCTTACCAAGTCCTTCAGCTTTCACATGTATACACACTCAGTTCTCTCTCTTTCTCTGTCTTCATCCAACTCTCCCTCTCCCTCTCTCTCTCTCTCTCTCTCTCTCTCTCGCTTGCTCCCTCTTCCTCTGAAGCTGATTATTATCATTCAGCCTTTTCTACATCTTCGATCTTTATTATCTCTAGACTTGATCTAAGTCTATTCAATTAATCCTATCTTTATCTGCCTCTTCTGTTTCCTTTTCCGCCAAAACTTTCTCAGTAAAACATGTTTGTTTGTTTTATTGCTTCCTCTTTATATCTGTTTTCCCTTTTCTTTCATTTATAACTGCAAGTAAAACAATAGCATTTAAATCACCTGCCTTAAATTCACAAAGGTGGGTATCTTTGGTATTGTGGCTAACGTGCTGTGCCACGTCATCGTAATAAATTAGTTCGAACTCCAGTTAAGCTATTACGCTCATGTTTGGACTAATACTTTTGGGGAAAGTTTGGGACCCTCACAACCCGAAACTTTCGGTTAAATAGCAACAGTTGCGTTCTTCTACAAGAATGACTGCATTTAAATAACCCACGAAACAAAGAAAAAAAACCGGAAACCTAAAATATACTCGCCGCACACACTTGAAGAACAACGCTTTTATTTTTATTTTCCGATCTTTGTTTTCTTTTTCGTAAATGTTTCTCCTAAACTGCTAGACCAAAGGCCAACGTTCAATTATATTCGTATTTATATAAGTATCTATCCATCTATATATATATATATATATATATATATATATATATATATATATATATATATCCTGTCATCGTCCAAAGACTGAGGGTGTGAATTTTTCACGTATAATGAGTAAGACAAAGGTGATGAGACAAAGAGTATAATGATATTCTTCGCCCAAATAAATTCATAAAAACAATCTAACCAGGTTTGAGTTTTCCTTTAATTACATTGTACATATATATATATATATATATATATATATATATATATATATATATATATATATATATATATATATATATATATATATATATATGCACACACAATGTAACTGTATAGAAAAGTAAATTTTGAATACGTCGACTGCATTATATATATATATATATATATATATATATATATATATATATTTGTCCTTCCATTTTAAGTATAAAAAATACGGCGTATTTATGATTTAGACGAAAATGTATAGTTTTTTTATGATTTCACATATAAATAAACAGCCGATGAGCTTCTTAAGCTCCAAGCATAATTTCAAACCAAAACCTGATGAATGTTAAAATTTCTCTTATACATTTTACTATTTATACAACTGAATTATTTATGTTAGGGTCATCATTTAAGAATTATGATAAGTAATGAATGGTACAGCAATAATTTATTCTTTTTTCAATTCACTTCAGGCCAAAATATTAAAAGACGACGTTTGTATTGACACAAAGTTTTAATCTCAAAATCAGCAATTGCAGAATCCCTTTTTTACTTGTTCATAGAAAACACTACACATATTTACTCATTTTTTTACCTCTTTACAACAATTTCTGTAATGTCCCCTCAGACCCATATTGGCAGTATCTATTTGGGTTACAGAGAAACCTTAAATATTTTATTTAATATTTTCCACATATGACACTATGATTAATGAGTTATACATTATGAGTTATTTGAAACGATCGTCTTAGATGAGAATACTTGATAAATTAAATTAATACAGCAAAACAGAAAAGCTTGAAACCATTTAACTACATGGAAACAAATGTCCATTCACTCGTTTAGAATTAAGTTACCAATAAACTATTCACCCCCCCATATATATATATATATATATATATATATATATATATATATATATATATATATATATATATATATATATATATTTGACGCTAAATAACCCTAAAAGGCGGATATGCCATAATGTACAAACAAACGAATAAAACTTCATATTTTGTTGGGTTGTGGCATATCATTTTACAGTGAAAATGAAAAGTGTGAAAAGAAAAAAAGATGTAATGTAATACCTGAGATGTTTAGGACACACACACACACACACACACACACACACACACACACACACACACACACACACATATACATATATATATATATATATATATATATATATATATATATATATATATATATATATGTGTGTGTGCAAAGTGTTTTTTTTATGATACAAGATTAATTTCTTAAGCCAGTAAAGCTGGTTTGATTTCAGAATTTCTTTTCCTCTTTAACTGTTTGCCGAACCAAGCACATGCCCTACTATTTACCCATATCTGAGAGCGGAAGAGATTGATGCTTGCTCTTCATAAGGGTATTGGCGCAAATTTCAATGCAAACTGGCTCGTCCAAGATTTGATCTAGTGCCAGCGATCCCTTTATTTAGGACGAAACCCGTTCTGCTTAGTGCATTAGTGTATCTATATTCTATCATTGATGAAACAGAGGTTATATTAATGGGTACAGGTGCCATTTATGAGAGTACGTGTTGTTGTTTCAACTTGTAGTGCCAGTATGGCTGGATGTTTCATAGATACCTGTTGGTCGTCCACATATGACGTTTGATTTATGGCAGGGGATTAAGGATAATTCAGTTTTGTTTATTTGATGTGCCAGACCCAGCTGTCACTACATGTGAGCTGTTTTTATCGCTGTTATTTTCAAAGTTCTCTGTTCTGATATAACGTAAACCCTGGCCCTAATGATCAGCAGGGTAAGACGTTTATAGAGATGACTAATGAGTAAATAATTAAATAAAACACAGTTCTACAAATCTAATAAATTTTATTTCTTTAACTTGAGTGAAAAGCTTATTTAAAACTTGAAGCCTCTTTTCTCGTGAGAGAAGTTAAAATAAGTTAAAGCGTTGATATATCCCAGTATGGTAGTAACAAAAAATTGTTTATAGCAGTTTGCAATTATATAAAATTAGATATAATATTGCGTGTATAAGTCACCTATGTAGAGGAAAAGAATATTCATATGCTAATATAAATGTGAATGGTATACTTAATAGTCAGCAGAAATGTTTTATCAGCATAAGCACATATATTGAAAGGTAAACAATTTTTCTCTTGTACAAATAATCAAACGAGGTTGAAACTAAATACTCTATAAAGGAATTGAATGCTGGAAATTAAGTGAAATTAACTCCATAGAAATAACGGCGAAATGAGGTACGAGAAAGAAGAAAATCGCCAATTCTAACCAATTTTATCGCTTTATTTATAAAAACTACATCGGCTCCCAAGTGGATTATAATTATTTAATTTATTTATTATTCTGATTAGTTAAAGATGTATTATTAATTATCTAGGAGCGAAAATTTTTTTACATTATTTTGGGTTTTGATCCCTCAAATTCTACGAGAAAATTCAAATATTATGGTCTGCAATCTTAATGAAATTTCGCGTTCCGAATGAAGGCATTGATTGATTCAGAATCTCAAGAATACAAATTCAATAATTTATAAAGCTTCTGTGAGAATTCTTTTTTCGCACAAGAAGTATGAATTTTGTTTAGTGTTGAAATCAACTGATTATCCATATATACTGGTCAAGTAGTTGATCATAGCTGTGTGTGTGTGTGTGTGTGAGAGTCTCTGTGTGTGTGTGTGTTTACAAACTTAAATAGCAGTATTCACATTCTAATTTATCATCATCATCATGTCGTGCGGCTAGCACGGATATCCCAGACCCTCTTTCTCCACGTCTCCCTATCATTCATCGCCTCCGGCAGGTCTAAAGAGTTACATCCCGTATCATCACATAGCTGCTGTATGAATGTTCGAGCTGGTCGTCCTGCTTTTGATTGGCCATATGCGGGGGTCCACAGGAGTACATCACTTACGATCTCGTCCTTGCTTCTCCAGCAGTGTCCGGCATGTCTGCTTCGTGTAGCTTGTATAGTTTTCGTGATAGGTGGTAGGTGACCTTATAGTTGGCGCCTTGTGGGGTGTTGCTGCCAGGACTTGTTCAACATTGCTCTTAACATTCTTGTATAATTGCCGTCTAGCTTCTTCTCCAACCGTTTAGTCAGCATCCAAGTAATGCATCCATATAGCAGTATCGACACGACCGCAGCCTAGAAAATTTCTCATGTGGCACAATGTTCACGCTAATTTTATTGCCAACAAGATCTTTTAGCATTTCATTAGTTTCGTTTTCTTGATCTTCATCTTCTTGATAAGAATCCCGGCCATCAAAGTATACTAACAGCACGGATTCCTTCGACTATTTCTCATCATCCATTCCTACAGCCTCATCAGCCATAGCTCCCTGGTAAGTCCTCTAAACAGCTTCTAGTGTTCACCCTCAGCTTACGATATAAGTGTCCGCTGGTCAGCCAACTTAGGTCTGATTATCTACCCGTAGGAGAAAATCGTTAATAAATCTGATCACATTTATTCTGGTGTCCAACATACTTTGCTCATCTTACTTCAATGGTTTGAGAGATGAGATGTAAGTGGCTGTACAGGTGGTATTTTATCGGGCACTGCTTTCAGGATTTGTTCAAAATAGCAAGTAGCAGCTTAGTGTATCTTCCTTCTAGCTTTTCGCTGATCTTTTCGTTAAATTCCTTGTGGGGTAACCATATAATAATACTGACACGGCAACAACTTAAAAGCATTTCTCGTTTTATTTCAATGTAGCCATTAACTTGAACATGCTTTACGTATGTGTGTGGCTTTCAGTAAATGATATATTGCTATCGAGGTTTATTAAATATTCTACTTATTTTGGAGGCTTGCCATATATTGAGGAGGTAACACCATCTAGTTTATAATATATGATCTCTTTTTATCTTAAATTACATAGAGACCAATGCTTCAAGCTATCTAGCCTAGGATATGCAGCAGAGATTCGACTCACACCGGTATGTTTGGAAGCTTCGTGGGATCATATTTACCAACCCCTCTGCTCGGGCAGGATATGACACAAGGTCAATTCTTTTTAAACGGAGTTTAACAGGTTTGGATTCAGTATTTTCCTTCTCCTAGACTAGTTGCCTCACCAAGTCTGAAGAACCCAGTCTGCCCTACTATTTACCCATAGCTGGAGGGAGAGTAATTGGATTCATATCTTTCCCAAGGGTATTAGTGCTATGTGAAATGTCATCAGTCTCGTCCAGGATTTGATCTCGTGTCGCCGTGTCCATTTCCTATAACGATAACCATTACACCACAGGCACCTCCCGCGGGATCCTCTACGTCAGTACTCGTTTGCATGGGATAAGGTATGTTTCAAGCTTCTTTTTTTTTAAACATGAGATTATATTCTTTCATTAGATATCGTGGCTTTCAAAGTAGATTGTCTAGTCAAATCAAGAATACAAATAGTGCGATTCTTTTCCTTCTCACATCAATGTGAAAGTCAACATCGGGTGACCGAGCCATTGATTTAATGTTTTGTAAAGCATCATTATAACGGTAACAGTTCCCTTGGCAATATCATTTGTCAGAAGTATTTGCTTTAACTTTCTTTTGTGTATTGAATCAAATACTTAAGAGAAATCAACAAATAAATGTGTTACCTCGACGAATTTCTACGTGTAATCCTTCCAGGATTCATTGTGTACCGATTAATTCGAGAACTTTTTCAAATTTAGGGCTGTTACGATTGAGAAGTCATCATCATCATGTCGTGCCACTAGCACGTATATCCCTGACACTCTCTCACCACTTCTCCCTATCATTCATCGCTTCTGGCAGGTCTTCAGGGTTACATCCCGTATCCTCACATAGCTGCTGTAAGTATGTTCAAGCTGGTCATCCTGCTTTTGCTTGGCCCTATGCGGGAGTCCATAGGAGTACATCACTGATGAGTTCGTCCTTGCTTCTCCAGCAGTGTCTTGCGTGTCTGGCTCGTCTAACTTGCATAGTTTTCGTGATGGGAGGCAGGTGGCCGTATAGTTGGTGTCTTGTGGGGTGTTGCCGCCAGGACTTCAATATTGCTCTCAACATTCTTGTGTAATTGCCGTCTATCTTCTTTTTCAGCCGTTTAGTTAGCGTCCAAGTAGTGCATCCATATAGCAGTATCGATACGACCGCTGCCTGGAAGAAACTGCGTTTCATTTTATCGGTCAGGTCTGATTTCCATATGATCAAGAGCCTATCGATAGCTACCCATGTTTTCCTTAGTCGTGTGTCGATGTCTTTTTCGGTTGATGAGACGCTGCTTCCTAGGTACGTGAATTTGTCTACTAGTTTCAGAGAGGTTCCGTCTAGTGTGGAAATGTCACCTGTTTGGTTGTAACATATATATTCAGTTTTGTGTGGAAATAATTTTTGCTGGAAATAATTTTTTCATTTAGATTATTGTAATTGGTTGGTTGTTTGGGCTTTATGGTTTATCAGCCTTTGTAGGTTATTCAACGCTAAATATATTTTTATACTACTGATCAGATCTATTGCAAACAATTCATATAATTATGAGTACAGAGTTTAATTATCCAAAAAGCATTTCTATTTCAAGCTATTCAGTTTATTCAAACAGTTCTTATTCAAACTATTCAGTTTAGCCTAAGTTCTATTTCAATGTCAAAAACCGTTCTATTTCAAAAACTTAAGTTTTGCATAAGTACAGAGTTTAATATCAGAACAGGTCTAATTCAAGTAATTCAGTTTAGCATAGGTACACAATTTAGTTCTATTTGACCCATAGATAGGACCCTATCAGGTGTTACCCTCCTTGCCAGAGTTCACTAGGGATCGATGGCAAGGAAGGAGTACTCCACATTCCCCAAAGCTCCAGCGTTACTGGACCCCCACCATCAGATTATTTAGTGTCATATCTAGGACACTGGTCGGGTGGTACCCCTCTGCAGAGGTGCATTCAGTGTATTCTACAACCACAGCAGACTGGGCAATACACAGAGTTAAATCTAAAAATTGTTTTATTTCAGATAATCCAGTTTAGCATATGTATGCAGTTTAGATGTCAAAACAGTTCTATTTCGGGTAATTCAGATGAGCTGTTTAACTCTCAAACTGGGCAATTAAATAAATTCCAAATGAGCAATTACTGTACTTATTATGATATATATATATATCTATATCTATATATATATATATATATATATATATATATATATTTCAAACCCTCCGCGCGCTTAGAATGTGAAACAACGTCATTATAACTGGCTTTCTTTGAGAATTGTGGGTTTTATTAACCCGTGGCTATTCCACTGTTAGAGCCACTGGCCTACTATTTATCTGTAGCTGGAGGGATAAAAGTTAACAGCAGGATTTGCTAAGGGTGTTACCACAATGTGAAATGCAAAAAAAAGTCACGTTCAGGATTTAAACTCGGCACTTCGTGTCCAGTTTCTACGAAGATAACCGCTGCATCCCAAGTGCCTCCTACACACCCACAACCACACGCACATATATATATATAAATATATATATATGTGTGTGTGTATGCGTGTGCGTGTATATATATATATATATATATATATATGTGTGCGTGTGTGTGTGTGTGTGTGTGTGTGTGTGTGTGTGTGTGTGTGTGTGTGTATTCTATGTGCTTCTCTCATTTTGTCAACTAGAACACACCTCTTCAGGAACACAAATTCAGCGTAAGAACATCAATGGCATTAAAAGCCTAAAATCTTATATTATATATTATTATTGAAGGAAACAGGATCGGAATCATTTCAAACTAAACAGACAGCGAAAATGTTGAATGTTTTGAACTCAAAGAAAAGACCTTGAAAAATGAACTACAAAAGAATTTTGTTAGAAAGCACGAACGCCCCAACCATTTTCTCAGTTATAATCAGTTCACTCTTTTAGGTGTTTATTAATATTTTTATTAATATAATTATTATCTCACTGATTTGAGAGTCTTTCACACCAGCGTTAGCTAATGTTTGTCCACAGGAGTCTAAGTGACCGCAAGTCTCCTCTAGTCTCCTGGACTCTTCTTGGTATTCTGGCCGGTCTTAACAATGTGATAGTTTGAATGGTCTCCACATGTCCTATAATTTTCGATTCCTCAAGTCCCTGTATTAATTCTTTGGTGTCAGTATCAAGCGCTTTAATTACAATTGGTATCCTCAACACATTCTTATTCCATATTTTTTCAGTTCTGTAGCAATGTCTAGGTATTTATCTCTTTTTTCGCTTTTCTTGAGATCAGCCGGAAGGGCAAAGTACACTATTCGGCAGTTTCTCTTTTTTGGTTCACTATCTTTGAGTCTGGTCGACTGGCCATGATTAGCTGATCCGTTCTTTACTCAAAATCCCAAGGGGAGTTTGTGCGTCTCATTCTCCAGGACGGATTCTTACACAATTCTCAGTCGATCGCTTTACCCACCCAGTCGCGTCTAGTCTTATTCTGAGTTTGCGTTAATTAATGCGTTTGTTCTTGAGGTTAATCGTTTACTCACTGTCACAACGTAATCTACATCGGCTAATTTGTTGGGTCTTGATTATTCTTGTTTTGACATAGTCTTGTTTTGTGCTGCTATCAGAAGAGATTCAGTTTCTCTCCTAAGGTTTCCTTTTCTTAGCCATGTCCAAGTTTTCTCGTGTGAGATTTTGCTTGTTTGTCAGTTGAAATGTATATGCAGTGGTTTTTCTTATTATTATTTTCTGTTTTTTTTTTTGTTTTTTTTTTGTTTTTTGTTTCGTTCTACTGATGCTTGTATTGTGTGTATTGTTTCTGGTGGCTGTAATCAGTCTTCCACTGTGCTTTTTTACGTATGTATCGATGCATCAACGCTTTCTTAAATATAGGAAATTCCTCTTCGTCCTTCTTTTCTTGACTCATACAGTCTGTCTACGTCATCTCTGGGATGTTAGACCTTATGCATTTTCATTGGTTTTCTTGTTCGTTTATCCTTTTCTCGACCACTTTAACAATGGTCTCGAGTTTCTTACGAAAGTGACAGCCCTGGTCTTTATCCCTTTGATGAGATTCCTTCTATGTAGTTTGGTTTCGAGTACTTTTCAAAGTGCATTTGTTTGCACACAGATTTACAAGTATTTCAACTAAAGATTAGTAATATCAAGTATTCCTATCTTATTTAATATTAATCGTTTGTTTGTTCTTCGTTAATAATATCAAACATTTGTTTGGACACAGTAAAAGAGTTTTAAGTATTGCTTTGTAATACTAATGGCCAAGTGGGTAGAGTGTTCGCCAATGATCCCGGACACCTGGGTTCAATCCCAGGTCGCGTCATACCAAAGACTTTAAAAATTGGTATTTGATACCACCTTAATAAACACTTAGCAATATAAGGTACGTAACAAGGGTAAAGTGGAGAAATCCAGGGAAAAGTAGCGCCCTCCCCTATACCTCAGTAGAGTAGCTTTTGCAAAGAGAGCCCTCTAGTCACCCTCGACTACGGTCACCAAATTTACTTTACTTACTAATGGTTCAATTTTACATTAATTATTTATTTGCACACAGTTAAGTATACATTAAAAAATGTATTTGAACCATAGATGCACCCTAACAGGTTCTACTGATACAGATCATGGTTGACCTGGTGGAAATGGATATGAAATGGTATTCCATTTCCCCCAAAGCTTCACGACTGGAGCTTTACCATGTGATTGTTTGTGTGTTACACGAAACATTATTTAGTGGAGTTGGGGTTCTATTCCGCTGCAAATAAGAAATGGGCGTATTCTACAGCCCCAGCCGACAGCACAGCTCTATATTTGAAGTAACTGCCAGTAGTCGAAATCTTTGAAAAGCATCATGTCATCTGAGATCTTCTTTGCTTCGATTTATTATGGCTCATATTTCTGATATTGTTTACATTCAATTTTTCTTTGAATGTTCACTTTATCTATTGCAGCCCGAAGTGATTTTTCTTTGTCGCAATATATAAATGGACAATATCCTCGTCTTTATCGGTCATTGTTATTATTTGAGAGTTTTTACACTAGCGTAAACTAATGGCTTCTCATTGGAATGTAAATGACCGCAAGTCTACTCAAGTCTCAAGGACTCTTCTCAGTATTCTTGCAGATCTTAAAATGCTGTACTTTGGATGGTCACCACTAGTCCTCTAATTATCAAGCCCTGCAGTCCTTGTAATAATAATTTCATGACTACTGAGCATACCAATTACAATTGGCGTCACTTTCACTTTCATTTTCCATTTTTTTTTTCTATTCTCTTGCAACGTCTAGGTACTTATCTCTTTTTCGTTTTCCTTTGCTTTTACCCAGTGGTCAGCCAGAATGGCAAAGTACACAATTCAGCAAGTTCTTTTCTCTAGTTGATTATCATGGGTCGTCAGGCCGTTTCTATTTCAAAATCCCAGAGAAGTTTCAACTTTTCATTTCACAGGACGGGATCTGGGTTGTTCATATACTATTTATTTTTTATGTTCAAATTTTAACTTCTTGCACAATTCCCAGTGAATCACCTAGACAACCCAGTCATGTCTAGTCGTTTATTCTGTTTTCGCTAATTTAGTGCATTTGGTTATTATGTGATTCATCATTTTGTCACTATCACCACAGAATCTACAGCAGTCATTTTGTTGCGTCTTGTTTATTTTTGCTTTGACATTGTCATTATCAGGAGAGACTTTTTATTATCATCTTTAATGCTATTATCATTATTATTGTAAGTTTTTCCTACAAGCATAAGGTAATGCTTTTGACATGAGTCTGAGTGCCAGCATGTCTCCTCAGGTTTCTTCGGAGTATTCAAACATATCTTAACCATAGTATTGTTTTGGTCGTCTCGATTCGTCCTCCCATTTCAAATTCTTTCAACTTGTGTTCCAAGCCTCTGGGGATTGTTCCAAGCGTACCAGCTACAATGGTATCAATGTCACCAACAGGTTCCTTTGTTTTCTGGTAAAGTCTATGTACCAATCTCTCTTTTCGTTTACTTTGATACTTTTTCTGTGGTCTGGTGGGACGACAACGTCCACTGAGGGGCAAGTTCTCTCTTTTGTAGTCAATTTACGTCTTTGCTACATGTTTCCTCCCTGTTTTGGTTTCCTTGAGGATGAGATAATTTAAGTATAGAAAGTAACCTGTACACCAGTCATAGATGTTGCCTGGTATCCGTTTAATTATAATTTATAAACATTTACATCATTTAAGTTTCATATTCCAAATTAATATAATTACTGGCCTGTGATGATTTTAGGTCAAATATATAATAGCTGATTTTAAGGCAGTTTTCGACGCTGAATCATAAATCCACACTCATTCTTTCTAATCAAATGAAATTTTTAAGATACAAGCTTTTACATGAAATGTATAGAAGAGTATTAGAACTCTATTTATTTTCTGGTTGAATCAAACAAATAATGCTAAATTGAGGGCTTGTATATTCACAGAAAGCTCAACTTTTGTATATTAAACTGAAAATTAAACTAAAAAGCTATTCATGGAGGAAAGGTCGTTTCAGGGATATCCTCCTATGCTCGACAGTCACTGGATCCCGTTTAAAGCACCAACAGTAGTCAGCAAGAAAGTTTACATCCCACCGAGATTCGTAGTGCTCTTCCATAATACGAATGTCTTCATGAAAGCGCTCACCCTTCTCTTCACTTAAATCACCACAGTGCTTTGGAAAATAGTCCAAGTGTGACCGCAGAAAGTGCTGTTTGAGTGACATTCGTGCCCTAGTTAGTGTAAACTCTTCTGTAGCTCTTCAATTTCCTTCTCGTATTCCGCACTTAGTTGGTTTCCCAGGAAGTTTGTAATGATGGACTTCAGTGAATGTCTGGCAGACAGTCCAGCCTCACTCAGAGCTTCGTCAAACATCGGATTCTTTACGATTCCTGTTACTTGAGGATCGTCAAACAAACCAACTATAGGTTTCTCTATCGTTATCCGTGGGAACTTTTGCCCAGTCGGCTTGGGCAGTAGAATATACCGACTGCATCTCTGCAGAGCGGTAAGACACCCCCAACGAGTGTCCTGGATATGACACTAGTCTGATGGTGTGGTTCCAGTAATGCTGGAGCTTTTGGGAATGCAGAGTACCCCTTTATTACCATCGCTCCCAGGTCCACTCTGGCCTGGTGTGGTAGCACCTCATTGAGGCCTATCTATGGGTTAAATTGATCTAACGGCATACTTACGCTAAACTGAATTCTTTGATTAAACTGAATAGCTTGAAACAGAAATGTTTTTGACAATTAAACCATACTTACATTTAAACTGTGTGCTTATGCTAAACTGAATTGTTTGAAATTGAACTGTTTTTGACATTGAAACTGTACTTACACTAAACTGAATTGTTATATATATAACTGTTTGAATAATCTGAATAGTTTGAAATATAAATGTTTTTGACAAACTGTGTACTCACGCTTAAGAGAATTGTTTTAAATAGAACTGTTTATTTACATAAAATGGATTTGGCGTTAAATGATCTACAAAGGTTGATATGTCATAAAATCCAACCAACCAACCAACCAACCGTGGGAACTTCTGGAGGAAAGCAAACCCGCTGCCTCCACTGTCAATTTCCACCACGAAGTTCATCTTTACTCCTAACTCGATATGTGTGGATCAAAGCAGAGTTTCTTCTGTTCAACCAGCAGAAGAGACTGAAGGTCATACGAGCCATGTTTTGACCCTTGTTTATCCTTGTCTGACAAAATGATGATCGTGAGCCCAGATTTACAAGTGATAAAGTAAGCAATGATACATTGTTATCCCACCTTGGAGCCCTAGGACTAGTCCAACCGTCTTAAGATATCCCCACATCAACAATTTGTGCTCCTGGTAGTTAACAGTAGAGAGCAAATATCCATGCTGTTGTTAGTTTCTTAAATTTGTAGTGAATGCCCAATAAGTATAAATGAAAAACTGGTGCCAATATTTAGAAGAACTGCTTTAAGACGCGTGCAGGAAAAGTCAATAAAAATTCTTTATTCCGTAATATCTTACTCTCAGCCCATTGATTTTATCCATCCAGCAATGCTGTTGCAATAAACCAATGATGGTTATTCCTGAAATGTAAAAAAACTGTCTTAATCCTCTTTCACGTTCTCAATAAGAGTAGAATATTTTTTCCTTGTGCCGATAAATATTTCTCTTTGAAAAGTGTACACAATAGCTGAGCAGATATTTGAAAGGCTCAAGTCTCGTATCAAGTCGTTGAGTACAGCTTGTGTTAAGGTTACTGGCTGGTCATCCTCTTCTGGCTTGTATGCGTCATCCCCGGCTGCAACATTCATGTCACTATATTCGGGATCTTAATTATATTCCATGTTACCATCTTACTCAGAAAGGTCTGGGTCATGAGAGATTGGTCTTATGGCGAAAAGAATATCGGTGTATTGGACATGGTGCTTGTTCTTGCGATTTAATTTAAATTTATACTCCAGAAATAGTCCTCTATAATGTTATCTTTTTCTTCCCCTCCAAATTATTGGAATGGCAAAAGGCATACTCTTCTATTTATGATTCCCCCAATAACTCAAGTTTTCCACATATGTTTTACAGCAAACACGGGGAGCAAATGGTTTATTATGATCTCCTCCTGTCACTGCAAAGTAATCACGAGTTGCCTTCGTCACAGAGTCAGTGATTTTTACTTGACGGTTAGGATGTACCACATTACCACAAATATAACGGAATATGTCAAGATTATTCATAGGCTTGCAATCCCTTCTTACAGGAATACAAAAGTCAAGCTGAAACGAGAAAAAAATCAGCACTGAGCTTATCTTTAACACTTGACACAGTAAATGAAAATCCTTTTAAGCTGAGGGGTAAGCTCTGCCCGCTCTGTGTATGTGGGTGTTTCGCGAGTAGGGAGGTACACTTTAATAAGGTAAACATACAGTAAAATATGCACTACCAAATATCAGGCATCCTCGAACAGGTGAGACAATAGTCATTTGAATAAATTATGTACAACTTATTGTTAAGTATTCCGGCACATCTTAAAAACCAGACTCGACCAAACACTATGAATGGTATTTTTTAATCGAACACAAAATGGTGACCATGTATTATCTGATAAAGCTTTGACTTTGGAAAAATGTTAACACAGGACAGTGTTACTATTATTATTCACTCATTAGAGCGTTTCACATCAGAGTTAGCCGAAGGTTTTTCACTGGAGTCTGAATGACAGTATGTCTCCTCAAGTCTCCAGGACTCTTCTTAGTATTCTGGCCGTTCTCAACAATGCTGTCGTTTGGATGGTCACCCCTCGTCAGCCAACTTCCAAGTCCTCAAGTCCCGTTAGCAATCCTTTAGTTACTGTTCCAAACGCCCCAATATAAATTGGTATAACTGTCACCACAGTTTTTTCAATTCCCTAGCAAGGTCGAGCTACTTATCCCTCTTTTCTATTATTATTATTATTATTATTATTATTATTATTATTATTATTATTATTATTACCGAGTTTTTCACTGTAGTTTTAGTGATAGCAAGTCTCCTCAACTTTCTAAGAGCCTTCTAATTGTTCACTATAATGCTGTCATCTGGATGGTGTCGACTCTTCCTCTGATTTCAAATTCTTTCGATCGCTTTTCTAACCCTTTATGGGCTATTCCAAGTACACGAAACATACTTACTATTATCGTCTGCTTCATTTTTTTCTATCCTTTTTTAGTTATCTGGAACACTATATATGTTTATTTATCGTTTCCACTCTGGGGTCCGCTAAATTAACAAAATACACTAGTCTGCAACTTGTTGAATTATTATTATTATTATTATTATTATTATTAGTAGTAGTAGTAGTAGTAGTAGTAGTAGTAGTAGTAGTAGTAGTCTTTTTTTAATCTTTTGTTTCTTGCGATTATTTCAGGCAAATTCTAAACTGGAAACTGTGAGTAATTTATTTACAGATCTTATTGTCTCTTTAAAATATTCTAACTCATTTTAGTTTGTCGATTCTTCCATTAATTTACATTTTACCGAATCCCTTTTCCAAATTATCGGTGACTATTCCATGAGCTCCACGTACGGTAAATACCACCATCAACTTAATGTTCCAAGACCTTTTCTGTTTCTATAACGAGTCCAAGTATTTTTCAAATTTTCGTTTTATTTTATTTTTACTCGTTTAAATCGACTAGTTGACGGATGTTTCAAGAGATTCTTCTCTGGTTGCAAGAAACTCGACACTTTGGCAAGACCAGCTAGGTTTGAAGACATGGATTCCGAGGGTGTGTCTAAGCCATACACGCTAATCCCTCTAGCAGCACTCAGAAAGTATCAGGCGAACTCGGCATTTCACAGTCCTGTGTACTTTGTCACCCTCATGATTACGGGGAAATGATTTTGAGTTGCCGACTTGTCCCCCACATTATCAAAGTATTGCTAAACTTTTTTATTCAATGACGTATTTCATTTTCTTTTTTAAAGGTTCTTTTACATCTTATCTGTTCTCTCCAAGAACTGTAACACTCACTAACTGTAAGATCATTTTAATTACGTTCATTAAATCAGTTTTTAGAGGAGGTGCTTGTGGTAGAAATCATCGTAGAAAATGGACACGGCGACTCAAGTCCAAATCCTGGACAAGACTGATTGCATTTCACAAAGCACTAATACCCGTGGGAAAGGTATGAATCCAATTATTCTCTCTCAAGCCACGAGTAAATAGTTGGACAGACTGATTTCTTCAGCCTGGGTGAGGCAAATAGTCTAGGAGAAAGAAAACTCTGAATTCAAACCTGTTAAACTCCGCTTAAACACTGACCTTGTGGCATATCCTGCCCGAGCAGAGGGGTTGGGTAAATAGGGTTAAATCGGTTTTTCTTGTCTTTGTTCGAGAATGATTTGAAAACCAAGGCACACACACACACACACACACACACACACACACACACACACACACACACACATATATATATATATATATATATATATATATATATATATATATATATATACACTCACATACACAAGAGTCATTAATTAATAAAGATGAATTATCGAAGAAAAAAATGGGTTGTTTTTTCAGATTTTTTTTTCTGTAAACGCTATATAGTTTTGATTTGTTTTATACCAAAAATTATCTTAAACTTACAAATATATTTTTTTTGAGAATAATCAAAATTGTGGCAAATCTAATCAGTAATATGTTTTAGGCTTGACCAAAGGTCTGTCACCAAAATGTTGGTGGTTGAGAACGGTGAATCATGTGCAATTTACGAAACAATGTCTGGTATGTACGAAAAAGCATATTGATTTGCTTTGATTTCTATATTTAATATAATATCATAGATTATATAATACCAAAGCCATCTTTGTGGAAGAACAATAGTGGTAGTATTAACCCATATGTGTGGAGTTAGAGGGGTTCTTACCTCTCCCAATGTTATTAGTGCGAAAGTGCAACTAATAGCGCCACTGGATTTCATCATGAGACTCCTGCCGACACTGTTTTAAAGAGAAAAATGTTTACATACCGGGTAAAAATGGGTTTACTGCAAGGAGTTGAAAAGAGAGTTTATGCAGTGGAAACATGTTGACTCTGTGGTAAAGAAAAAGTTATGGGCACTGTCATTAAAGAAGGCCATGCGCTCATTGTTCTCGCAATTGAAAAGACTCTTCAGAGTTGATTTGAAAAAAAAATAGGGTGCAACGGTAAACAGTTATTCCTATTACCAACTTCTTTAACTTCATATATATATATATATATATATATATGTGTGTGTGTGTGTGTGTGTGTGTGTGTGTGTGTGTGTGTGTGTGCATAATTTTTTACTATATATTCTGAGGTGCGCACAACCATTACTTTTTTTCTTCCTATTCCAGTCGTTTGCACAATTACTCATTGTTTACTCTTCCTCACGGTCATAGATACTAGTTCAGAGCAATTTGTTAAATTCTCTTCTTTTCTGATTGATGGTTTCATGTTTTATGTCACTTACATCTTTTGAACCGGGACATTGGCCCAGCGGTTAGAGTGTTCGCCAGTGGCCCGAGAGACCTGGGTTCAATCCCAGGTCGAGTCATACCAAAGACTTTAAAAATGGAACTTGATACCACCTTGATTAACACTCAGCATTATAAGGTACGGTTCAAGGGTAAAGTGGAGCAATCCTGGGAATGGAGTAGCGCCCTCCCCTACACCTTGGTGTAGTAGCTATCGAAAAGGGAGCCTTCGGGTCACCCTCGACTATGGTCGCTAACTTTACTTAACTTTTTTACATCTTTTGATGTAAATGTATTTTTCGAATGTATTTGTTTGATACGGTTATTGCTAAGGTTTTAATTACTCATTAAGAATGTGTTTCGCGCAAACATCATTGGCATCTTGTTTGCATACCGTTTGTGTTTCTGGAGATATCAGTTAAATTTGCTTTTATTACCACTTGTGCCTCTCATCGAGAGTTTTCTCATAAAAAGCAACCACCTGCTCCGATTGTTGATGGAAAGATGCAGAATGTCATCTATCTGACTCGAGTGATCTTCAAATCCTTTATTAACGGAGTTAAATCAATTCTTGCTGTCAACAAATAATCTTCATATTTTCTATTTACTCAAATTTTATCTTGCCCTATCGTCACGTCTAAAAGTGCGCGTACTGTATTTACAACAGAAAGGGTGTCATCGGTATGATTCTAAACCGCATCTGGTGGCGAGGGTCTCATTCGCGAGCTCTTTGAACTGAGGAGTATTGTCAATTACCAATACACCCAGATACTCTCTGATACGGAGTCGTAGTACCAGTTATTGATTGGTCAAGTAGATTTGTTTGTAAATTATTCTTTTTCTGTGGGAATACATAATACCATACTCCTATGTACCCATTATTTTTTTTTAATGCACACAAAACGGAATATATGTGCTATAACCAAACGGGGGACATCTCCACTCTAGAAGGAACCCCACTTAAACTAGTAGACAAATTCACGTACCTAGGAAGCAGAGTCGAATCAACCGAAAAGGACATCGAAACGAGGTTAACGAAAGCATGGACAGCTATCAATAGGCTATCGATTATATGGAAATCAGACCTAACCGATAAAATGAAACGCAGTTTCTTCCAGGCAGCGGTCACATCGATACTGCTATATGGATGCACTACATGGACGCTAACAAAACGACTGGAGAAGAAGCTAGATGGCAATTACACAAGAATGCTGCGTGCAATCATGAACAAGTCCTGGCAGCAACACCCCACAAGACACCAACTGTAAGGCCACCTGCCCCCTATCACGAAAACTATTCAAGTTAGACGAACCAGACATGCAGGACACTGCTGGAGAAGCAGAAATGAACTCAT
The DNA here is from genome assembly GCA_963585895.1 of Sepioteuthis lessoniana. Taxonomy (NCBI): domain Eukaryota; kingdom Metazoa; phylum Mollusca; class Cephalopoda; order Myopsida; family Loliginidae; genus Sepioteuthis; species Sepioteuthis lessoniana. Next base: position 147,928 of record CAUZXS010004086.1, read on the forward strand.
AAGAGATGTACTCTTATGGATCCCCACACATGGCCGCGCAAAAGCAGGACGACCAGCTCGAACGTACATTCAGCAGCTATGTGAGGATACAGGATGTTGTCCTGAAGACCTACCTAGGGCAATGAACGATAGGGAGGAGTGGCGAGAGAGGGTCAGGGATATCCGTGCTACCAGCGCGAGATGATGATGATGATGACGATGATGATGTACCCATTTTTTTCTATTAAATAAAAATTCCATGTAAATGTAAATACGATTGTATTATGTATACAATTGTTAAAACTCCCAGTATAGAATAAACCAAATCAGGCTGAGATGTCATGAAAATCAGTCAATCAACCATGTTTATCGTCGTTAAGCTTCAACTCTAAGGCTTTGGATTTTTTATTCTTTCATAGACAATCCTTGGTCTCTATCTTATTCTTATTAGAAAGAGACCTGAATATGTTGTTTATTTAAGCGTTACGTCATATTTCTGCTGGGTTTTACTTGTTTTAAAAATCTTTTTAATCATCTAATTTGTGCCGATAGCACTGGTCCCTTTGAACCTCTCACCATCCATCCCTAGCAGCCATAGTCCTTGGTATGTCCTCTAGAAGGTATGCAGTGTATGCACAGAGCCGTTGAATGCAGGTTTTTTGCTGATTGGCTGACACTTCTGTTGTCTAGGTGTTTTAGTCCTTTTCGGCTCATCGTTTATTCTCCAGTTCTGCTCTGCATGTCATGTCCATCTTATTGAATTTTTTGTGGGATGCTTGGTTGGTGGCCTTGTATTGCTTTTTCTTGTGATATTTCGTAATGGTGCAGATAGTGCACCGTGAGAGGTTCTACTCTAGCTCAGAGTAGAACTGAAAGTAATGCCAACAAAGAGACATTCCAGACTTCCCAGATACCCTGAACAGGAGCCTTACCATTAAATACGGATTAGAGTCAAACCCACGACATCCATTTTTTTCCTAGGGTTCTTACTCCTCGATAGGGTTAGAGTATGAGAATTACAAATACTAGTGACAATGTGTTCATAAATGTGTGAGAACGTTTGTTAAATAAGGAATTATACAGCTTTATTAAATTTGCTAGATGCAACTGAGTTATATATTTTATATTACGAAAAGTTAGGATCAATCATTTCATTAAAAAACCCTAACAATGGTTATGCCAATGAGAAATTTTCTTCCTGTTGTTAGGTCTACCCTATATATCTCTGTAGTATTTGAACAGTGCATTCTAACATACACGATCCGAGGTTTTCCTTATCAATTTTTTAAAAAAAGTCTCAATGCTTTTGTTTATTCTTACTTTTTGTTTAAACGAGTATGAGTTCCTTTCAATTATTATTAAATTAAGAGGGATCTTTTAAAAAAATATTTAAATCTTCAGGAGTAAAATCTACCGACTCAATTATAAATTGCTCAGCAAGGTGTCTTTTTGTAACTTCCAATAAATCTGGTGGAGGTCATTTTTGCGGATCTGGTCCTAAGAAACTATTTTCTAATAACTTCAGTGTACTTTGACCGTTCAATAAATCCTTAAATCTGGCTGTGCTTACTTTTTAAGTGGAACATTGTTGACACAACACATCCATAAAATTTTGCTGACGAAACGGATAACTGCTGAATTTAATTGGAATCCCGTAGACCGAATTGAACATTGTGAATATTATGACAAAAAGAATGTAATAAATGAAAACAAAATCTCATCTACTTAATTCATTTATCAAATGTTTATTTCAATAAACGCTGAGGAATTATCTCCACAAAAAAGTGAAAATACATGTAGAATGAACACGATTTCCTAACATTTATTTATAATCCTTGACACGATGCCATATCATTAAAATCAAGTAATAGATTAATCATGAAATGCATATAAATCCATTAACGACATGCAGAATCACTTCTACGGTTGTTGATCCTTTCAATAAAAAAACATTATTCTGTCTGTAATAAACATACTGTTTACATAGACAATACTAAAAGAATAAATGAAAATTTTAAAAAACAATAAACAAAATTCAATTCTTTTGGATGCATTTTTGCAACTAATGATTACATTATATGCAATCGAATAAACATGCATGGTCTATGTTTCGCCCTTCATATAGATATTCAACTCAGGTTTCAAGTTTAAGTTGGGCAACTGATCTTATGGATAGATCGAGGGGATTTTATTTTATCTTAACTGGAAAACAAGATCAGATCAATATTTATTTCATGACTGATCCCTCTTTTGTTTGATCAGAGTTCAGCTTGGTAAGTTAAAACTATTTATTCTCTTAGCCTTATTGATTCAGATGGTGAGCGTTCGGAATATTGATCGCAGCCGCTTTGAACTGTCAATATTTGTCCCTTCCTCTGAAGAAGACGACGACAGACGTCAGATGAGGTTTTCATTCCCGCCCTGACCTTCCTTTGAAATTTTGGTCATGAACAACATTTGCCTTGAAGGAAATACGTCACTAAATTGTTCGTTTGCGTAGTATTGAATTGATAAAGAAAAAAATGTGAACGAACAGAAATATTTTATAAATAAATAAGTCCGAAACGAAAAAAGAAAATCAAATTCAGAATTGTTGTTTTTACTTTCTAAGTGAATGATCGATTATCAGCTAATTTCTCTTTTGACACTATTTTCTTGGGTCGTTTACATGGCTGCTTCCGGCGGAAACCATCACATCCTGGTTTATGCCATTGTGTATATTTTAACAGAGTTTGTTTTAGAATTTTATTACTTTTTTCTTAATGCATACAGAGTTCAATAAACGATTTGTTGGCCACAAATACGAGAAAAGACAGTAAACAAATCTTACGAATTAGATATTTTTCCTTTTTTTATTTTATTGTGTTCTGAATTTATTCCTGATATTCCTGATATATGTATATATATATATATATATGAATATATATATATATATATATATATATATATATATATATATATATATATATATATATATATATATATATATATCTGTGTGTGTGTGTGTGTGTATGTGTGTGATCACTAATGGAAACGAATAGTGTATTTTGTTTGAACGAAAAAAGACACAATTTGAAACATATGCCAGTGAGCAAGTGGTATCTAATTATCGAGCAAAATTGCTGTAGATGAATAGTTTTACGAACAAGCAATTTATTCTCATTGAATATTGTGGGATTTCTAAAAGAGTGTCCTCAAATATAGTGGAATCAAGAGAATTATTTCTATATTAACCTATGATTTTGTGTTCTCTCTTCGAGCAATACGGCTTAAATTATAATTTTCAGAACTTGGCTGTCCTTGGAAATATGTAACCTGTGGGAGAATATCCCATTCCATAATGCAATATCGAATCTGTTACATTAAGGTGAATGTTATCATTTTACAGAATGACCTGTTGACTAATTTGTCCAGATAAACTTTACTACACCTTAAAGTAGAAATATGTAAATAGCCTATTTTAGTACCTCCCTGTAAAGGAGGCCTTGAATACTCCCTCTTTTTCTAGATAAGGCTGAGACCATTCAGAAAAGCGTGTCTTGGGTATGAAACTAACCTGTATTTTAGTGGTTAGCCTCCAGCACTAGAGTTATAGCCAGTAAGAAGTCACTTTTCATTGACTCTACTCCCCGGTCAACTGAAACTCGAATAGCTTATACTTGTTTGGTCTCTATCTATGAATCAAGTTGATCTTCATAAGAATTGTTCTTAGATTGGTATACACGTAAATACATAATAAAACTAAGCAAAACTCAGTATCATCGAATAGAACCAATTATGTTTCTTAGGAATACTTTAATATATTTAACTGAATGCAAATTAACCATAGTTACTTGAACCTACAATTCTTAAAGGAATATTCTTTTAGTATTTCATTTATTAGTCAAATAGATATGTTTAATATAATGGAGTGTTCACGTGTTAAAAAATGCTATGCTTTAAAAATATATTTTTGATTGAAAAAAGATGTTAAAAAAAATCGGTTTCTAACAATATATTATTCAAGTGTTGGTTCGCTTAGATACTGTTATGATGGAATGTAGTCATCAAAGATTTTGATGAGTTAAGTCTTACATTCGACACTTTTATAAATATATTCATTTAAATATGCTTCAAGCTAAATTTTTGTACCAAATATGATTGTTAAACTGAGTTCGATAAAAAATAACACAATGAGGGTTGCTATGTTGTAACAGACCACTCAACAACGAAATGAAGATTATTCAAGAATATAGTGCACAAACATTTTGTTTAAGCAATTCCATTTGTACACAAACAAACACGGAGAAGAACTTCACTCTAACCCCACTGAAACTCGATAGATGACGTTTGAATTGATACGTTCATTTTGTCTTGGATCTACTCACGGTTTGCTAACTTAAGGATTCAACATAATGAATTATTTCTTATTTCAGCGTTTATCTGGCACGGAGACCTCCCACCCCACTCTCTCTCACTCTCTCTCTCTCTCTCTCTCTCTATATATATATATATATATATATATATATCTCACTCTCTCTTTCCGCTCACTCACTTTTGTCAAAGTAAATAAAAAATGAATGTGACTTCCAAATCATATATTTTCCCGACAGTCTCCAGTTCACAAAAAATTCTTCTGCACTGAGAATAGGGACAGCTAAGATAAAATGGAGCATAAAAAGCCTTCTAAACAACCGGAGTAGCTATTTCTTATTCGAAAAAATAATTATACAAGTTCAGTGTTCGGAAGAACAGTATATATATATATATATATATATATATATATATATATATATATATATATATATATATATATATATATATATTACAGATCAAAGCTATTTAAAATCAAGATTTTCTACAACAGATTTTTCTGGCAGTTGTTCTGGTCCTTCCTTTTACCTCCATATAACTTTTGTTCACCTTAACAAATTTTATCAAAATATGTAAACTGATTGTGACTTGGGTTTATGTTTCGGGTTGCCATATCTCAGTTGATTTCCCACCTGACGCACTCTCAAAATATATAACAACTGTTTAGATAGGAGTCAACGACATCAAATGTTCCCACTACATATTTTACTGAGATAGCTAAAAAAGGCATTGCTTAGTTTCTATAATTACAAATTTTAATGAATGATAATAAGAGACTATGTTTCACTAAATTGAATATCTTATAACAAGGTTATAAAACATTCAAATTCGAGATAGACTTTTTTTAACATCAGAGAATTCAAATCTAAGGAAATGTGTTGACTAAGTTTTTACGTCTTGGTTTACTCCTACTTTTCTTTGTCGATTAAGAAGATTTGAATTCCTATTCCACTGTTTACTTTAGACTGGCAGGCGATCAAAAGAAACCAAAAAAAAAAAAAAAAACACAACAAACCTAGGAATAATGTCTTGTGATTTTTTCCAAGTGAATGGCGATGTGCCTAAATTGAAAATCTGCATTCGGTTGCCTGGAGTTGAACTCTAAAACTATGCAACAAAAAGGAAAAGGTAATTATGTAAGATTCCGAGCAAGTCTAGAAAAGCAGACATTGACGTATCGGTCTATTTACTCAGATTACTTCAGACCAAATCTAAAGTTGGAGAAAAGCAAATCAGCGGCAGTATCTGTTGGGCCTATTTCTCCAAATGTGGAGACTGCTTATTTTGAAGATTAGTATTTGAAATCCGGATATTTAGCTTGCTTTAGACCTCTACTACAGGTAGGTGTCAGGCTTTTTTTTTTCTGGTAGTGATATCAGAATAGATGTTACATTATTCCTGTCACTGTTACGGATAGAACTGGGCAAACATATTTTATTTTAGAAATATCTTCCTACATTTATCCTGATTCTAAAAAAAATCAAGCTCTCTTCTCATGTTTTTTTCTTAATTCAGTTATCAATTTAGTTACCCGTGGTGTAATGGTTATCGTCGTAGGAAATGGAGGTGCCTGTGGTGTAATGGTTATCGTCGTAGGAAATGGACAGGGTGACACGAGTTCAAATCCAGGACGAGACTGATTGCATTTCACATAGCACTAATACCATTGGAAAAGGTATGAATCAAATTATACTCCCTACAGCTATGGGTAAATAGTAGGGCAGACTTGGTTATTCAGCCTTAGTGAGGCAGCTTGTCTAGTAGAAAAAAAACTATGAATTTAAACCTGTCAAACTCTGCTTAAAAATTGACCTTGTGTCATATCCTGCCCAAGCGGAGGGGTTGGGTAAATAGGATCAATATAGTTGCCCAGTTTTGTACTCATTCAGTGAGATTTATACCCTTAATGTGTTTTGGGACAAAACAACATTAAAGAATTCTAGCAACAAACAAAATGTTCAACATCGCACTATCCATATGTTCAGATTTAATTCGTATACTTTCTAGTTTTTTTTTCTCTCCTTTATAAATTTGAACAACGATTGGTATGTGAGATTCGAGTATTTAGCTTCCTAACTGACACTTACTTTCTATCTCACAAACCATCCAGGTAAGATGGACATGGCGTGCGCGGCACAAGTTGAAAAGTAAAGATAAACTCATATGCGATGTTCTCTTATGAACTTCTACACAATGATGCAATAGTACTGACCGACCAGTAAAAACTTACATACCTCAAGAACTATAAGGACACTGGATCCAGTCTGGAGGACCAAACATTGGGGATGAACCATAGGGAATGATGGCGAGAGAGTGAAGCAACGCTGTGTTATCAGCACGGCTTGATGATGATGATGATGATGATGATGATGAAACATCGACTACAGATGGAAGAGAAAAAGCGGATGCTTTGATTGATGTAGATATATAGAAAACTAATATACAAAGTAATATATTTTCATGTCCTGCAATGTAATATAATAATAACGATCACGTTATGCTTTAATTTCAAGAAATAATAATCATTTGTTTGTATTCGGTTATACTGTTTCACGTATTCTGATCCAATAGAAATTACATACAAACAAATACATTTGATCTACTAATTTGACCCAAACAGATACTACCATTCCAGCTCAAAGTCAATGAAGGATTTAGAACTGGAAAATCAGTATTCTGGATCCTGTTACTTGAACTCGAATAGTAAATACAATCTTGAGATCAAGTATGAAGCTGTCTGGGAGTTAGTATCTGTTAGGGTTCCATCTATCCTTTATTTGCATTAAAAAAAAACGGTCATCATATTTACCCAACCCCTCCGCTCGGGCAGGATATGACACAAGGTTAATTTTTAAGCGGAGTTTAACAGGTTTGAATTCAGAGTTTTCCTTCTCCTAGACTAGTTGCCTCACCAAGCCTGAAGAACTCAGTCTGTCCTACTATTTACCCATAGCTGAAGGGAGAATAATTGGATTCATACCTTTCCCAAGGTGAAATGCAATCAGTCTCGTCCCGGATTTGAACTCCTGTCACCGTGTCCATTTCCTACGACGATAACCATTACACTACAGGCACGTCCTTCAAAAAAAGGTCATGCTCATTGTCTAATACCTAAGGTGCTTCCTAAAATTTGATTACAGATGGAGGCAAAGCAATTTTTATCACTGCTCTTGACCGTGCAGTCGCAGGCGGTGGAAAGTCTGCTTATGGACTTTGTGTCATATTCTGCCCGTGGTGAAGGGATAAATTAAATATTGAGGGTCAAATAAACAACTATCTCAATCAGTAATTACTGATTGTAGTAGCAATAGATATTAGAAATTGTTCCTGACTTGGTGACTAAAGAAAGTTAACAGACAATATGTTTTTCAAAAATTTTCCAAAATTTTTTCAGATATTAAAAAGGTTTTCTTGGATAGTGGGTTACTGAAATTTAATTGTCATTATAGAAAAAAGATAATATATTTTTCAACTTTTCTATATAGTAATACAGAAAGGCTCAGAAAGTAGTGAGCTATTGTAATACAATGGCCGAGGGATTTCGTTTTATATATCTTGCCTTTCGGTTTAGTTAGGCTGAGAATCTTTCGCTTAGCGCATGGGTTAGTTAGGTGCAAACATGGGCGCAGGTGTTCACGCGCGTGTGGAGCGGACGTGTCATTCAGAGATGTCACAATAAAAATCCCAGATAGAGGATATGACCAGGGATGTGGGCGACGTCACGCACGGGGAGCATGGACTGAGATTTGAGAAAAGTCAGTTAGTTGAGTTCCTCGCTTGGAATAAAAAGGTTGACTTTCGCTTGCTCACCGTGGCCTTACGGCGGGTGCGCACGTGGTTTGGGGCAGTTGGAAAAGTCAG